>CAAALY010000045.1:0-14491 GCA_900617795.1 Protopolystoma xenopodis
CTTCGCGACTACCAGTAAATCAGTGATAGCTCGAAGTCACCCTAGGATTGGGAATTATTAAATGCTGTTTTGCTTCCATCTTCATAGAAGACTTGTTTGCATAGAAACCTCTAAAGATATATTTGTCTGTAAATATTCTTCTTGATCCTCTTAATTTTTTCTTGATAATACACTAAATTAGGGGCATATTTATCAATGATTCTTCGTTTCTGTCCGAGAGGAATGTTGAGTTAAAATTAATAAAATGAATCAAAGAGAAAGCTTGATTTTGTCGGTAGAATCAAGCTTTACTTCAGATTACTCTGAAATGTCAGTTACCTGCATTGAATTACAAATCTTATGGGACTTTATGAATCCCTTCCATCGTGACACAGCCGTTTTGGCAGAGTAAATAATTTAAAGGAGACACGGTCTTAATGTTGACGTACTCTTTATTAAGATTAAAAGGGTGAATATAAGGGTTTCATAAAGTATCCTCATCACAAACCGAGGGATTGCCTTAGAGGTGTAAGTTACGGGTTGTTTGAAAAAGTCCTCGGAGTACCATCCCACTATTCTGATGAATTTGTGTAGAGCTTTTGTTCGTGACAAATTATCTCAGAACCTAAAACCATTATTGTAATCGATGGTATAAAAACCAGGATGGTGTGGCCTTTTGTATGGCCGTGGCCTCTTTTCGTTGAATAGAGGTTGTTTGACCTTGGTTTCGCAACTTGGTTTTATTAGCAGGAAGACCTAGAGGAACGCAGCTTGTCCGGAGTCCATCGTATGCATTATCATTTCTAGAGTCGGACCGTGGACTTGGAACATTCCCAAACGTTTCGCCGGCATTCTAATCGGCAGCATCAGTGAGTCTTGCCAGTCTCGGCAACCAAGCTACAACTTATCAATGAGACAAGTGAAGCCAATCCCTTGACTAACTTTCTGTCGAGACGGTTATGCAATCACTCCTCGTGTTGTCCTGATCTCTCTACCCATTTCCTACCCTCTAGTCTCGCCCTCATCTTATCACAACTTCTCACATGTTTATGTTTCACAAGAGATGTTACCCTTTGGTGAATTTACCGTGGCATCATCACACCTATCGCCTGACTTGCTCCCCTCCCTTTCGAGTGGCTGATCCCGCTCTAGTCTCCTGTCTGGATCTGCCTCATGGGCCCGTAGGTCCGTTTCTTATCTTCTGGTTGAAAGATTTCACTCAGTTCCAGCCCCAGCGTACTTTTAATTCCAAGTGCTATTTTTCAAGCCTTCAGTAGCACGTACAAAGTCGCCTTATCTTCAGAACGCCTAGGCCCTGATTCCCATGCCTGCGGATATTAGACATTACCTTCACACATGATCTCCTCGATTAGGCCCATGTACCCTAAGCAAACTGTAGACATCTAGCTCTAGTCGCCTGCTGCATCTAAAGTGGATTATCAGTCCATTTGATCACGATGCCTAAAGTTGGTCAAGGTATTGACTTCACTTGTCTCTTTGACGAGTTGTAGCTTAGTTGCCGAGGCTGGCAAGACTCACTGATGCTGCCGACTACGATACTGGCGAAACGTCTGGGAATGTACCAAGTCCACGGTCCGACTCTAGAAATGATAATGCATACGATGCACTCCGAACAAGCTGCGTTCCTCTAGGTCTTCCTGCTAATATGACGAAGTTGCGAAACCAAGGTCAAACAACTGCTATAAAAACATTGTGTCCACCTTGTGGGGCATCTCAAACCTAGTTGTCTATTTTATACTTTCCCTGCATTATTGCAGATATGTAAAACGGATGCGTGAAGTATATGTTGTTGTGACTAAATATTTCACGCTCACCAAATACATTTATAGTTTTGATACTGCAATGTTGACCTATGGGAATGTACTCGCTTGAACATGTGTTGCATGCCTGCAATACTTATGAGTCGTGCAATACATATGTCATAATCAGATTAGAAATTAATCAATCCTCATCTTGTTCAACCTATAATTCCTGCTCCCTCTCCTTCTCTCCCTAACCCTATTCAATAGCCACAACTAACTCCTACCCAATTTACCATTCTTTTCTTTTTATCAGGGTGCTTTGTTGAGCTTTATATTCTTCCCAATCTTCTATTTGCTCGCTTTCTATCCATTTCTTGGCTTGAGACCAGTCTTTCTGGTGTCCTGTGAATAGCCAATTCTAATTGTTGCACTCACAAGCCTTTAAAGGATGTTTTAGGCTCAATCTTACATATGAGAGCCAGGATATTACAACCTTCGGTTTGGTGGTATTTTTCTTTAGCTGTATAGTTATGGCTTGTCCTGAGGTTTGGAGGAACCAAACAGTTTAATAAAAGGCTCTAACGGCATTTTTGGATTTCTTGGAATGTGAAGAAGCTATCCTTCAAGCGGAGCCTATCAAGAAAAGTTTTTGAACTAATATGGGCTATCTATCTTATATTAAGCTGTCGCATCTAGGAGGAAATATTTGGTCTACCTGTAGGCTCCCCAATTATCTCTCTTCTGGCTAATGTCTATATGAACAAATTGGGGGAAGAATTCAAGATGTCACAATTACAGCTACGATTAAGCCTGCTATATCTGGGTGATTACTTTGCAGACTGGTCGCATGGTAGAACATAATTGGAGATTTTTTGAAGGTCTCTGAACCAGATTGATGCAAAAGTGAAATCTTAAAGGGGGGCGGAGGAGCACAGATACTACCTCTCCTCGATCTAGAGGTGATTTATTCAAATGAGAACCGTAAGAGACGATTATTCAAAAAAAAAACTCGCATGCAGTAGAAATAATCAATTCTTAATTTCATCATACATACCTAAAGATATGAAGACTTAGGAGTGTTATCATAAGCAGCCTAAGGTTAATAGAGGCGGAATCCTGGGAACAAGGATTAGATAAACGAACTCGAATTTTTTTTGGAGCAGATATTTAGTGTAACTTATATAAAGAGATATACGGACTGTGATTTAAAGTGATAATACAGTAATTATGAAAGAAGAGATGGAAGACGGATGGACAAAATCAAATTCATTTGTCCTCATGTAAACTGGTCAGGAGGCTGAGGATACTGCTTAAGAGATTGAATTTGGGTACAATCTTGAAAAAAGACACTCTTAATGAGTTTACCCACACAATATCAAAAGCTAACAAAATGGATTTCCCGGGGGTTTACTGCATCGCCCACAACGACTGTGGACATGGATACAAGGAAATAATCAACATGTGAATTAGAGAAAACTGGAAGCTGTTCAGTAACATAAATATGAAAAAATAAGAAATAAAGCAAAATAGAGTACTTACCTACCACATGATCATCTGAAATGCAGCTGAAGGATTGTCCAAATAAGTTCAAAATATGAGGAGAGAGATCAGAGATGCCATAGACATCCTTTTTAAAGCGACCTGATGAAGATTAGATTAGAGAGAAAGATAAGCCCAGTTTTTCCACAAGATGAACTAGAGTTTCGCCTACTGTTTCGGCAAACTTGAGGCAATTGTTTAGCTTATTTCCATTTAGAGTGAAAGTGTTGCGTGAAGAGATTCAAAGGTTAGTTCCACCAGAAGACAACGGCGGATTCCTCTTGACTAGCTGTCGATTAGCTTTGCTGAAAGATTCATGCTGACGCTTGCTGAGCATATGGTAGCAACGGGACACTTATCGTCTTGCTGATTATGGTATGTTTGCGGCTAAACGTAAAATTAGAGATGCCATAGAAGTAAACCGAATATGAAATACATTGAATGTAAAAAACACTGGTAAGAAGATAAGTAAACATTACTTGTGCTCTTTCCCTCTCACATTTACACTAAATTTTAACATCAACAATACCAGACAAGTATCCGACATTGCGCAATCGAAGTGATGGTTATAACTTAAATGTAGAAAGGAGGAGATAGGGGTCATCAAACCTTGATAGCCAAAAACAGACGTTCATTTTTGCTGTCCTAATTAATTTGAGCCATCACTGCGGGTTTCGTGCATAAGCGAACACAAATAGGCACATAAACATACAGAGACAGGCACACTCACAGGCATCAAAGTTGGCATATGACCTTAATAACCAAATCACTTTATGTTTTATCAAAGAGGCCATATGTAGAGTATATATACCATTTTATAGAGATTTGCCGATGAGTTTTCTTGACTCATTAGCTTGAATTTTGTTGTGACGATGATACCTTGCTCTGATAATGTTTGTGATATGACGGACGAGAGCTTAACGCCTTTTCACCGGAATCGAAGGAGATTACCTCGGAAATAGCGTCAGCAAGAATCTTCCAGTAAAGCCAATCGACAGCTGATCAAGAGGAATCGGCCGTCGTCTTCTGGTGGAACCGACCTTCGAATCTCTTCACCCAACACTTTCACCCGAAATGGAAGTAAGCTCAGCAATTATGAAACAAGATCTTCCTCGAAACCCAACTTTTCTTTGCAAACTTGTGGCAACTTGGGATTCAGCTTGGACAATATGAAAGACGCGCTTAGACTAGGAAAATCATTCAAACTACAGGAAGAGACACCGTCAGGAAGAGGAGCATAGCCATGAGGTGTTTAGATAAGTCTCGGCTGTGGCTATCAAATAGCACTTGCTTTCTATCAGATTTTCGGGATCTGTCATTCAAACGAAGCATCGAGTATGATGGAAAAGATGGTTGGAATCGAGGTGTAGCGATTCATACTCGACAGTTGCTGGATGGAGTGGGTGGCTGACTAAAAATGCCAAGTTAGATCAAGACGCCCTGCGGAATGCACCTGAAAACGATAGTACAGGTGAATTTGTTTTACTATATGCATTTAAGGTAACAAAATTAAATTGGAACTGAAATTACTACGAACGAAGACACAGCAAGGTGTAGATAGTTTATTTGGCCATACGAATTGAGATTGAGAGACGAGGATGCAGCGGTAGGAGATAGGACAAGGAAGAAGAGAGATGTTACAAAGTTGTACGGAAAAGTGGTCAGGAAGATTATGGTCTCAGCGTACTAATTTGATGAGTTGTAACCAAGTGCTATAGGTGACGTCTCTCGTTGACAATATCAACTACGATGCCTGCGAAATGGTATTGTACCAAGGGTCCGAAAATTTTCGAAAATCCGACACTTTCAAAGAAGTGCTATTTTTCCCTGTATGCTATTAAGGGCTGACATAAACCTGATATCAGGAGCCTAGTAGGATGGTTAACTGTCTATGCTATCAGCCAATATTTTAAAATAAATGTGAATTAATCATGAAGGATAATTTTTCTAAACTAGATTTTTTCTTATCTCCTGGTCCCGGCGATTAATTAATCCAAGACGCAGGTTTTGTATTTCCATGGATTTTATTACTCCTACTTTAATCGCAAAAGTATGATTTAAATATCTGGTTTGTAAGTATGATTCGTTTTGATATGCACATCTCTCTTCAACTTGGCTTGAAAGGGGGGAGAGGGAAGGCTTGATCAGCCTTGAATCTGGTTAGCACTGTCAAACCCCACACTAGTGATGAGCAGTTCCTGCATACAGCACACACAATGTGACACTATCACATGTGTCAATATTGGTGGGTCAAAACTGAAAGCTATTTTTTTAAGAGGAAGCTGTTCTCTCACAATTGCAGCCATTTCACGCATATTTCTCGTTCATTTCATACTTTATTCAGAACCATTTCACTTATCCACAAGCTTTCGTTGGAGTTAGTTGATGAAATTTGCTGCAAAGTATAATCTCATACTTTTGAAAGCCTTCCTGCTGATTTGGTTGCGAGTTGGACTAAGGCACTTATTCTGGTCTCAGATTCGGGAAGGAAGATTTGTTCGAAGCATTTGGCCTAGTTGAGAATTTTCAAGTTTACCTGTGGAAGTTGTTTGACTTTTTTTCGCAACTTAGCCTTATTGACAGGAAGACCTAGAGGAACGCACCTAGTCCAGGATCCATAGTATGCATGATAATTTCCAGAGTCGGATCGTGGACTTGGTACATTTCCAGACGTTTTGCTGGCATCGTAGTCAGCATCGTCAGTGAGCCTTACCTTTCGTAGCACCACACTACTACCCATAAAAGAGACAAGGCTCAAGCTTGGCGCTAAGACTCACTGACGATGCCGGCAAAACGTCTGGGAATGTACCAAGTCCATGGTCCAATGCTGAGAATAATGATTATTACTACAGTAGAGGACTTCATACATGCATACTATGTACTCCAGACAAGGAGAGTTCCTCTAGGTTTTCTTGCCAATATGACCACATGGCAAAAACGAGGTCAATCAATGTTGTATGAAACGAACGGAGACCACCACATCTTGGTCTTCATACCTACTTGTGGGGGATTGAGGTCCCTTATTGCATCAACTCAAAATTCAACTAAAGCCATCGTTTAAACGTAGATATTTATATAAGTGGTTTAACCTCGTTTTCGCAAATTAGTCGTGTTGTTAGGGCGACTTAGCTGGACGCACCTTGTCCGAAGTCCTTGTATATAGTAGTGAATATGATTCCCAGCGTTTGACCGTGAACTTGGTACATTCTCAGTCGGTTCGCTGGCATCGTCAGTGAGTCTTGCCATTCTCAGCACCAGGCTACAATTTTTGTCTTTGGCGAGTTGTAGCTTGGCGCAAGACTCATTGACAGTGCTGACTACGATGCCGGCGGAATGTACCAAATCCACTGTCCGACTCCGGGAATTATGATAACTTCTATAGCAGAGGTCTTTGGACGAGGTGTGCCCAACTAAGTCGCCCTGACAACACGACCAACTTGCAAAAATGAAGTCAGACCACTTCTATCCAAGGCCATAATATTCCTCTACCTTACTTAACTAAGAATTGAGATGGTTTATGAATGTAAGTCAGTTATTACACATATTGCTGAGTACTTATGAGTGATTATCTTTTAGTTAATGCCTCATACTGTTGACTTCTACTTCAGCCATTAGGTAGTCTAACTGGGATAAGGACATCACTGTACCTGAGCAGTAACCGAAATCTTTAAATGATATAGGAAAGATCATGTCGCCCTCTTCCCCCCATAGTCAATCGGATCAGGCGGTTGTGAAGACAGATATTGCCTTTTATACGACTGCAGTTAAATTGTTTTACGCCTTCCTTGCAATTTGCTATTATCAACTAAGATAATAACTTATGCGCGCATCACTGCATTAGTTGGCGTGGTGCTCACTTCGTTGATTCACAACAAGTTGTTGGCCAGGTACCTTATTACAACATCCATAGGGATTTTTGCTCATGCAGGCAGATAAAAACGGATATTGTGGCCTTGACTGTGGTTAAACGAATTTAGTAAACCAATATTTTGCTGTATGAAGAGGCCAAGCCGGGTAAACTGTTCTGGTACAATGCAGGGAGGAGAGGGGACACAAGTGGGAGGTATGATCATGTACCACTAAACCAGGTCCGAAAAGCACTTTTTCTGATTCGGTTTATATAAAAATGTATCACTTGCGATTAAAAGAGAGTGAAATAGGAGATGGGAACTCTTGCTTAAAATAAACAAGTTAGAAATTTTGATAGAGGAAGTAAAGCACGAAGAAAGTTGGTAAAAGGATGGAATTCACTAAAACTTAGTTGTTGTTTGTTATTATGTGTGGCAAGTCTAATTGACTTTGTCGACCATGGTGCCGGTAAAACACCTGGGATGTACCAGATCCCCTTTCTGACGCTATAAGTTATCATGAATGTATGTATGTATGCATACATGTATTTGCATATTTATACTTGTACGTACATGGCCATGGTGACTCAGCCGAAATTTTCTCACTGGATCGGTTTTTTTTCCGTTAAGCCGAGTCGAAACCACTTCCCTCGCTGGCCTGCACATTGTGACTTCGAGTGACAATTAGCTAGTCTCAAAACCTGCTTAAACATAAATTATCTAGTCCAATGATAGTGTTGCCAGTTTGATCGCTGCTCCCAAATTGAACTATGTTGAGCTATGTTGAGCTGATTCATTTCAACAAACAGGCTTCTGGTGGCCCATTCTGTGTGCGTACCTAATCTGTCGACTAACTAGAGTTGTCACAGCCTTGGCAAGCTGCCTTCCTGCCATCTATTTCAAATGGGTATCCCTACATACAAGTTTCACTCATTTTCCCTCCAAAGCTTAAACGAAAAGTACATAAGGCAAGGATCTCAACAGCCAATACGACTACCGATAACTATCACAACATTCTCTTGACGATTCTTTCAATCTACGCGTTTGAACGCCTTACTTCCACAGTAGCATATCTTCTCTACTCATCGCCCGTGGCCAACAACGACAATTGCACCTCCTCGGTATACTCACCCCTATTTCATTAAAGTGTAACTCATGAGTAAAAATAAACACAATTCGTTACTTGCTGCTACCTCACTTGTACATCGTTTTCTTCTGTACAAGGTAATTTCAATTTGGCTACCCTTTGGTCCCGTCGGATATCAGGACATCCTAGCACATTTAAGAACCTTCAGAAGTCGGATCACCAAACTTCAATATATTAACGCATGGATGCATACATATATGTATACATGAATTAATGGATGAATTGGTGTATGTTTGTTTACTTATTTTTATGACTATGTATGTATTTATTTCTAAATATTTATTTCCACATTTGTATATATACAAATAAATAAATAAATAAATAAATATACATGAATGCATACCTGCGAACAGGTATTATTCAAGTATCTAAGTGGATGAAACTGGCACGCATATTGAACTTCAATGTTAAATAAAAACGTTTCTCTCCATCAGTTGATCTTAGTCCTTATAGCATTATTAGGAAATTATAGATTTCTGCTTATCTGATAATTTTTCATACCCATTGACAATATGATCATACTTTGCTAAATTGCATAAGTTAAATGGGATAGGTTAATGGCTATGAAAACAGTATCATGCTCACTTTTGCAACCTAGTCGTGCTTTCAGGGCGGTCTTGATGAACTCACCTAATTTGGAGTCCTCTGCCATAGTAGCCAGGATAACTCCCAACCACAGACAGTAGACTTTGTATGCTCTGAGAATTTTTGTCAGCGTTGTTAACGAAGCATGAGACTCTGAAACCCAACCAATAACTCTTAGAAGAGACATGAAATGAATCCCGTGAGAAATTTTATAGCTGAAAATTTGTGGTATCCCGAATGGATTAACTATGAAGACTGAACACTTTTTATTTATATTTTCTCAGATGCTCCCATTTAAACTGGTCTATGGGAGCTTAAGCAGATATTCTACTAGTGTCCCAGTAGTGAGCATCCTACTTGGATCCGTCAATCGACAAATTATTTGATCCAACTCCTTTCAGAAGCTCACTCGTGGCCTCAAAGATCAGTTTCTTGTCTGCCTGGTTCAGTACTCTAAAACGGTCATGGCCATGGCCATGATTACCTTATCCATATTATTCGAAGCGTTATCTAGCATGATCTGCCTTAGCCGTTTGGTAGCACATGGACTGCAGCTCCACCGACCATAAATCTAAATCCCGGACAATCAGGTTTGATAATAGACGGACTTAATTCTGTATTTACCCTTATCTCAGTTCGAAGTGTGTGCTGGGCTGACAAATTTCGTAGTCAGGCATTTATTTCTACACGCCATGATCAGGCCTATTAATTGTCAGCCAAATAAAAAATTATGTCTAGTTTTTACCGCATCGCTCGTATGGAGATTTGGTTAAAGTGGCCCCAAATCTTTATCTATTATTACCAATTTTTGACCTTTCCATTCCGTAGTTCCTCGAGTGCCGTCTTCCCAAATGTTGTAGCCGCTTACTCGGTTTTACCCGACTCTGTAAACTCCTTCTCCTGTTTTTCCACTGCAATTAGAGGGCCTTTTACATACGATTCCTTGTTTTTTTAAAATTATATCTTTGATAAGATGATCTCTATTTTATTGATATTTCTGAATTTTGCATAAGCAGCAGGCACCCTTTTCGCTAGTTCTGACTTTTTCAAACCTATTATTCACAAGTTTCCTTTTATTAAGGATATCAACGGTTTTTTTGAGCTTGTGTTTCCTGGTATTTTGACCGTCTGCGGCGAGTTTTTGTTCCCTTTTCGCTGATCTCATGAGCGTTAGAGCAATCTGTGTTTCTGATTCGGGTCTATTCGTATTTAAGTTACGACCAAATAGTCATTAGGAAGAGGCAAAGGGCGAGACTATGAAGATTGCGGCAAAACAATACACATAAAAAATTGGAGTATATGTTAGGATTGTTGAGCTTCCATTACGAGTGAAAGTGTTGGGTGAAGAGATTTGAAGGTTGGTTCCACCAGAAGACGACGGCCGATTCCTCTTGATCAGCTGTCGATTGGCTTTACTGGAAGATTCTTGCTGACGCTATTTCCGAGGTAATCTCCTTCGATTCCGGTGAAAAGGCGTTAAGCTCTCGTCCGTCATATCACAAACATTATCAGAGCAAGGTATCATCGTCACAACAAAATTCAAGCTAATGAGTCAAGAAAACTCATCGACAAATCTCTAAAAAGTGGTATATATTTCCCACATCTGACCTCTTTGATCAAGTAGAAAGTAATTTGGTTAGTTTAGATCATATGTCAACTTTGATGCCTGTGAGTGTGTCTGTCTCTGTATGTGTATGTGCCTGTGTGTATTCGCTTATGCACTAAACCCGCAGTGATGGCTCAAATTAACTAGGACAGCAAAAATGAACGTCTGTTTTTGGCCATCAAGGTTTGATGACCCCTACTTCCCCTTTCTACATTTAAGTTATAACCATCGCTCCGATTGCGCAAGGTCGGACACTCGTCTGGTTTTGTTGATGAACCTTTTTTAAAAAGTTTGGTCTCAATTCAAAGAGAGAAAGAGTGAGCTAAAAGTACATATAAGTGACTATGATTAGAACCAAGACAAGAAAAGACTAGTTGCGTTGCCTCCTTTTTGCAGGCAGCTTAACTCCCTCTCTATCCTTCAGTCTATTAATTAAGCACAAGTAATTTTTACTTATCTTCATGCCGGTATTCCTTACATTCAATGTATTTCCTGTTCGGTTAATTTCTATGGCATCTCTAATTTTACGTTTAGCCGCAACCATACCATAATCTACGAATCGAAAAATGTGAGACGATTCAATCTTGTGTCCAGTTTTTGCCCTGTGCTCAGCATGCTCCGATTTTTAAACCCAACAACCTTTGCAGGCGCTTTTGTGTTCAGCCACTTTTTGTCGAATGGGACGACAAGTATCTCCAACATAAAAGCGACCATATAAACACATTATGTTGTAGCAACCCGATTTGGATAATGGGTCAACTTTCTTTCTAAAAGTGGGCATAACTGAAGAAACTGTTGTAGTTTCCCTGAGACCGTTTTTATTCCCCACTTCCTTACTTTTTGACTTATCCTTTTAGCGAGAATACACGAACGTAAAGATAAAACATGAATAAAGTTCTCCTTATCTCTTCTTACGAATTCACCATTTAAAAGTTATTTTTTATTAATCTAATGCTATTTTCAATCAAGCCTAGGAGATAAATATTCTCAAAAAATATTATTTTAAGCCGATTCAGTTGATTGTCGATATGGTCTCTAGTGGCTAGTTTTATGCTCCGAATAATTATAGTTTTTAAAACTCCAACCTTTGTTTTGTAGCTATAATTGAAGCCAGCATGTGTTGGCTTTCTATAAACATCACTGCTTAACTTCTCACCTGCTCTGATCACTAAGACATTTAAAAAGGGCAAATTATTGATAATTTCTATCTCCATTGTCCATTTAATATTGCAGTCTGGTTAATTAAAAACAAGAAATTATCTAAACTATCCTTTCCATGCTGCCATATGGTAAAGTAGTCATCCATATATCTACGTAACAGTTTGGGTGTCAATCTTACCTCTTCCATGAAGTGTTCCTCCATTCTTGACATGCAATTATTAGCCCAAATATGAGCCAAGCAAGATCCCATTGCTAGGCCTTGCACCTGTTCATAAACTTTATCATTAAAAGTGAAGTATGTGCTGCTCATGGATAGATTAAGAAGCCTTAAGTTTGAGATTTTGCTCAGATTTGCCTCCTCAATAATTTCTGGGTGTTCATCTAGGCTGAGTGTAAGTGCTTCAATAGCTTTATGAACTGGGATATTAGTATGCATTGATACCACATCAAAACTAACTAAAAGATCCTCCTCTTTAATACTTTGTTGATCAAATCTTTGAGATGCATTCACTCTACTTCGTTTAAGGTAATGAAGGACTAGTATTACAATTTTCCCACAATTATTGAGTAAAGCTGATATCTCCATTGAATTACACATAGCCTTGCTTTCCTAAAAGTTGTTGTCATCCAGAGTGGACTACAGTTTCGACCTCGCCTGTGTCTTATCAACACCCCAGCAAAAAGGAGGTGACGCAACTAGTCTTTTCTTGTAGATACGAAGAAGAACTTGGTTTCGATGAATCTCCTGAGATAACATTGTTATAGGACCTTCATTTTGTATGAAAGTGCATGAAGTAGAGATTCATTGGTCGATCTCACCAGATGAGGACGGATGAAGCTTGCTGTACTGCAGCCGTTTGGCTTTTATACGATATTTATGTTGATTCAGTCAACGGGACTTCCTCTCTCGTTTCAGGTGATAACTCGGCCAAGTGTTAAGAAAGATTTTTTACAAGAATGACACCCAGCTCTGATGATTTCCATAATGTGATGAACGAAAGGTCATTAGGTTTTCACCCGAAACGAGGGTTGCGTCAACATGAATATCGTATAAAAGCCAAACGGCTGCAGTAGAGCAAAATTCATCCGTCCTCATCTGGTGAGATCAACCAGCGAATCTATTATTCATTTACTTTCATACGAAATGAAGGTCACCCTAACAAGAGTCTTTTCTTGTCTTGGTTATAATCACTTCTCTGTACTTGTAGCTCATTTTCTCTCTCTCTAATTGAGACCAAAAACAAAAAATAAGCTTATCAACAAAACCAGATGTGTGTCCGACGTTGCTCAATCGGAATGATGGTTATGACATGTATGTAAAAAGGGGGAGATAGGGTTCATCAACCTTGATGGCCAAAAACAGACGTTCCTTTGTGCTATCGTAATTACTTTGAGCCATCATTGCGGCTTTCGTGCATAAGCGAACACAAACATGCACATACATATACAGAGACAGACACACTCACAGGCATCGAAGTTGACATATGACCTTAACTAACCAAACCACTTTATACTTGCTCAAAGAGGCCAGATGTAGGGTACATATACCACTTTGTAGTGATTTTCTGGTAAGTTTTCTTGACTTAGCTTGAATTTGGTTGTGCCGACAATACTTTGCTCTCATGATGTTCGTCATATTACGGACGAAAGCTTAACACCTTTGCACCGGAATCGAAGGAGATTACTTCCAAAACAGCGTCAGCATGAATCTTCCAATAAAGCTAATCGACAGCTGGTCAAAAGGAATCTGCTGTCGTCTTCTGGTGAAACCGATCTTTGAATCTTTTCACCCAACACTTTCGCTCGAAATGGGAGTAAGCTCGGCAATTATGAAACAAGAGAATCCTCGAAACCCAACTTTTCTTCATATATGTTAGGAGGCAAAAGCATTTATTAAATACTAATGAGGGACTAAGTCTAAAGACTATCTGAACATTGGGGACATGCTGAAATAATTACATAATAAAGGAAAGGCTTAAAGTAGTAATGAAGGTATGAATAAAAAAGGATACAATATCATCGATAGTATAATGATTACTTGAGCAATAAAAAGAAAGGGGAGTACTGATACTGATGGCCAGCATTTGCGCTTCCTTAGTCATTCGTAAGCCATCAGTGATATTGTGTCCTTTCTTATTCGGGAATCCCTCATCAACCTGATGCCTTTCCTTAATTATACATCTATTTCAGTATGCCTCTCAGTGTTACGACACTCTTTGAGATTTAGTTCTTTGTTATTATTATTTTATAAATGCCAATTCTTATGCAAAATTTAGAAATACTAACAAACAAGGAGACCTCCCAATCAAAGATGTAATTTGAAAGATTAGAAAAGGAATCACATGAAAGAGGCGCTCTACGGATATTCGAAAAGCAATAGAAGGCGTTTACAAAGTCGAGCAAAACCGGGTAAGTGACTACAACATTTTGGAAGATGGCTCTCGGGGGACTATGGAATGGAAAGGTCAAAAATTAGGAATTACAGATAAAGGTTTGAAGCCAGTTAGACTAAATCTCCATACGAGCGATCCGGTGAAGTCTAGAAATAATTGAATATATGAAGACCAAGATGTTGTGGCCTCTGGTGCCTCCTTTCGATTGATAGAAGTGGGTTGACCTCGTCGCAACTTGGTCCAAGTCCACTGTCAGATGCTGGGAATCGTGACAACTATTATAGCAGATGACTTCGGACTAGGTGCGTTCTACATGGACGCCCTGACAACAAGACCAAGTTGCGACAACGAGGTCAACCCACTTCTAGACATAATTGTTTATTTGGCTGACAATTAATAGGCCTGAACATGGAAGTGGCGTGTAGAAATAAAGGCCTGACTATAAAATATATCAACCCAACCCACACTTC
>CAAALY010000046.1:0-14385 GCA_900617795.1 Protopolystoma xenopodis
AATACTCAATTTCCGGTCTCCTCACAATTACAATCTATTGAGTGGAATAATGAGGAGCATGAGTATCCAAAGACTAGGCCTAACAAATGCGTAATTCTGCGACAGGAGCTGGACAAATTAAAAAGGCTAGTGCTTGACAATGGCTGCCCCAACTAAGTAATAAAAGAAACATACGGGCTATGAATAGCCACTGACAGAACGTTGACTATAATAGAACATAAGGTCAATGAAGAATTCACAAAGGTGGAAATGCCTACCCTTCTGCAAAATAGCTCAAAAACGAAGACCAATATTGAGTAAATAGAATATTCAGGTATCCATGCAAGAAAGAATCAACACTCTTCACAAGTATACGAACGTAACATGAAAGGTTAGATTGAGAGGATTGTTTAATTATTTACTGTATAACATAGAGAACCTGCGATTAGAAATTTATTTGCGAAAGAAGGAGAGAAATTAGCATTCTAATCAAGAAACAGCAAAGGTTCTGCAAGAAAATGGATTGATAAAGATTAGAACTAGCGGAACACATCGCACAGTCTGGAAACTAAATCAATTAGAATTGATTAGAAATACCAGATCCATACTATAACAATATAATAAGGCGACAAAGCAAAGAAGACCATTAACATCCTTGGGGAGAAAAACCTTATAAACAGGAGATTGGTGAAGTGTTGTCAATAAATTTGCTTAATGCATAAGCAAACATTTGAAAAAAAAGAATAGAGCAAGACCAGCAATAGAACGCCTGGATCAAAGATCCTATGCTAACCGGAGGAAAAGGGATCGCGATGAAAAGATTAGGTGGGTGTGGTTTTCACTGAGTGATTTTATTTCGAATAAGCCAGTACAAATTTGCGTCCACAGTTTGCTCAGATAACAAATGTTAAAGCAAGGCAAATATCGGTGGGGGAAAGACGTTTTATCTACAAGCATGAGAATAAGAGCTTATGCGCTTGGCTCAGTGAAGCGACAGTGCACGTGCTAATAGAGCTTTTAGAAATAGCTGCTGGAGTTAAATGCACACAGCTAATGGTTGCAAGTAAAATCAGTTAATCAGAAAGATAATTAAGGTATTTACTAGACAATAAGTGGTTTGTATAAGATGCCCGATTTGAGAGGGCTCTGGGCAAATAGCTTGCATGATAAGGCCACACTAGATTTGCCAAAAAAGGCACATATTTTGACGAGTGGAAGGTAGGCATGTAAGAAATTGTGATAGAATGGCAATGCATTAAAAGCTTAAAGGGTCTATAGATAGGACAAGTTCAATGTAAAATGCTGGGAATCATGACAAATCCTATAGCAGACGACTTCGGACTAAGTGCGTTCTAATATTTTACCTTTACAACAAGACCATCTTGCAACAACTAGATCAATCAACATCTATAAATTTAAATAAGATTACAACCATACCGTTAGCGAAAATATCTTGATACTTATGTAAAGTTAAGAAATTAGCCAATGAAACAATATAGGACAGTTACTTTAAGAAATAAAGAAGGAAATCTTTTGTGAAATCTGTTGAATCTATTTAATTGATCGGAACAGACATGGCGAGATTGAATAAGAGCAAATTTATATATATATATTTTTTTTTTAACTAACTTTTAATAAATGTAACAATATTTAGACTTTTTTCTATAATATTTTTTTAATTTTTATTAACAGAATTCTGTAAATATTACCTTTTAAATATTTTAAATATTTAGATAAAATATGAATAAATTTATAGGATATAAATTTTTAAATAAAGTTGGTATAATAGTTTTGCTTTATTTATAAGGATTTATGAGTATTTAGGCTGGTATGAAGAGCTATTTTAGAATGCGAATAAGAATATTAGCGCCCCTAAATTCTGTCAATTAGTTACTTCATATCTTTACCATAACGTTAAATATATACAATTATATCTAAAATATCTTTGTTCGCTACCAGAATTTACGATTTTGCATAGATTTTGTAAACCGTCACTAGTCAATTGAGATTATGCTATAAATAATACCAAGCGAATAGTATGGATATAATTTTGAAATTATGAGCGTAATGCTCATATCCATACCATATAAAATGTGTTATAGATCGGATTTGAATATACCTTAACTATGTATTCTTAGGGATCCTCCTACAGCAAATAGAATAACTATCATAATAGATGTAAAATTATAAAAATTGAAAAAATATATTTTCCCTATTATACATTTGTTTAAACATAATTGAATTTTTATATATCTAAGCTTACGCTCTAATATACATTAATAATAAAATAAAATAAGATAATTTATTTTTGTTTTTTTAGATCTGGGTAGATAAAAATTATATATGCATATTTTATATATTTTGTGTAATATTGATTGCTGAAATAAAGCCAAAAATTAAGGGCAAATTTATTTTTTAATGTCTACAAAGAAATTATGATAAAGTTATAAAATTGTATTTATAATTTTTCTGCTTAGTTTTTTTATTTAAAATACCATAATAAATTGAATTGTTTGATAAAATCTGTCATTATATGCTATTCATATTATTATATTAACATTTATGAACTTCATTATTTAATCAAAGTTTTGAAGACCAGAATGTTGTGGCTTTTTCTATGGTTAAGGTCTTCTTTCTAGATAGTAGGAATCATTTATTAACTCTGAACGAATAAATATATTTCTTACTGATACCATGATTTGACTTTTGTCAGAATGCCATTATGCATAATGAAAATAGAAAGGACCAAAATAATATTGGTTTCCTTTAATTGTATCAAAGCTGTCTTAAATCCTATTATAACCTGTTTATTTTTACAAAAGCCTAAAGAAAGCATCCTGCCATAGTCAAAAATGCTAATTAGAATGTCATGCACTTATAGTGAATTTACTACATTGTTAGACGCTATATCTAGTGTATAGCTTGCAAATCATTAAGTCATAACGTTTTTAACACAATATTACACCTTGGAAGATGGTTTATCAAATTGGTTGTTAATAATCTGTTTGATAGAAATCCTATAATCTTCCGTCGACTCCTTGACTATTCCATATTTACCTTTCTATTTAATTCTTGTTTGGTTTTGTCGTTCTGAGATAATTTAGTAATGACTATTTATTCTCTTCGCTGATTCTCTCGCCATTACATTGTGTATATTTATGTTGCTAAAATTTTATATTGTACGCAAAATTTTCTTAAAATGCTTAGGTATTCCGATAGCTAACATGGCAATTATTTAGCAATATTCAATACAAATTAGTGATTCGCCTAAATGTTGTATATAATAGTAATAAATGTCCTTATAATATATACGGCTTTTACATTGCTATTAATAAAGGAAGGTAAAGCGTAAGGTAAGCCATAACAGTACAAAATAGAAGCTTGAGACGTTAAGCACTCAAATACATTGCTACGAGTGCTTTGGGGTCACTTAAAATATGTCAATTTTAAGGAAGGTTAGGCCTTTCGCTATATTATATTCTTTGGTAGAATTGTCGTTGAAGAAAAAGTATATTTGCTAAAAAAATTGAAAGTGTAACTTAGTTTTCGCATTTGCGTATAGTTTTAAGACTACCAGTAAATCAGTAGAATTATTCAGTAATTATATGTGTAGAGTTGGCATTTCCATTCAATGTCGCAATACCTTACTTTCAATAAAATTTTCTTAGCCAGAGGGACTGCAGTTTTGAACTCGCATCGATTTTATCAACAATTCCAGAGAAAGTTAAGCTTCCCTTCTGTATTGTCATGGTTCGAATCCTGCTAAGTGTGTGTTGAAAAGACCGGTGCGATTTATAAAGTGCTTTCCACCCTAAATAAAAACAACTTTTTGGAAAGCATGGCAATGTGAAATTTAATGGATATGTCAGCAATACTCAATTCATTCTGAAAGAATTCTACAACCAGTCCTTTATTACCTTAAACAAGGTAAGGTTGATACACTAGAATTTTAAGAATATTATATAAGCAAATATATCATCAAAACCTTGGAAGACCTCATTCATCACTGTAACTGCCGAATTAAGACAGAATAGAATTAGGAATCAAACAATAACAAGCTCCTATTATCTTCACCATTTGTATACGATAAAGATAAAACAACTACCTACAGTAATATCTGAGGGCAATTACATATTTTTAATACTGTGTATATGAGATGTAGAAGCTAATATGAGAAGGCGCACCTGTATTAAATCTTGAACTGGATCTATATATTTGGAACTTTTCCTTAATCTGCAATTGTATGTTTTAAAAAGTATTATTATTCAACAATATTTTTTTACGTCAGTATATTGCTTTACGAGTGTGTCAAAAGACATATTTTTTAGAATGATCATTTTTTTTCATGTTATTAGTGATACTAAGGGTTTGTTTTAGTCACCTTTCTTATAGTGTCTTTTTAAAATAGGTCTTATCCCTAATAAGAGTCATCCTTAACTAGATATGTCATAATATAGAAACAAGACTGGATTAAGGCTTAGAAAGCTGTCGAAAATAGGCCAAAGTAGGTTATTGTGCTTTCTTCTTAGAATTTTAGATCTAGCAACGGTTTATCTTCTGCTGTTCTGAAGGTAAACGCAGTTTGATAATATATTCCTTTAGATTTTCCAGCACTTTTGTGTTCTTGTTTATTAAAGAATATTTTGACGTGCCACTATGTAAATTGTATGCTATAAATAAAAATAATTAGTCACAAAGTATTCTAAATCAAGCAAGAATTATCACAGGGAATAGTAAAAAGTATAAAGACAAACTCTTGAAATAGATGCTGAAATAAGAACTACTAATCAACACATCTCAGCCTAAAATATAAAAACAAGATAACCATTCACATTTTACCACATCTATAAGACACAAAAGACTATAGCCAAGGTTAGAGTTGATAACTAAATCTTGAGAAAAGGATTTAATTGGTATACGAGAGCAGCACACGTTCAAAGTAACTCACACCAACTTGAAAAGATAACAAGACAAGAGTACTTAATCAAGATAATTTTAGATTAAAATTTTCTAACGTATCTTTTATGTCATGTTCTGATTAGTTTACAAAGGGTACTTGATGCAGTGGCTAGATTTGCTTAGTGCTCGTTTAACGCTGAGCAAACAAGTTGTGATCAAAAGGTGTTGCAGGTGTTAAAGATTTTTGCCTAAAGACAGTTTTTTATGTAATATGCATTTAAACTGACTGTGGAGTAAACGTGATTAAATAGTATATATTATAAGTATTTTATTAAGAATAGATAATTCCATATAAAAATTTAGACAAACCTTCAAATAACCCTAATATTATAATATATAATTATTGCAATAAACATTTAGATTCTAAATATTTTTTAGATAAATTATGAATTATTGGATTGACATGGTGCAATCTAGAAATACTTTAACATATAGCATTGTAACAGAAGGATAAATAGAGAGGTTTCAAAAACATTAACGAGAAAATTGTTCATTTATCCTTATACATTGTATTGATGTCCCAGCTCATTAGTAATTAATTTAGTTTTTTTGAAATAGCCTATATAATGGCAATATAAAAAGCCTTAATAGAGAAGGGTATTATTTATTTGGGTATATTATAAAATACTCGTCACATAGTCAAGATAGATAATTGCACTCAATAAAAGTTATTTTAATTGCCTTTATTATTTATTCTGATAATTAATTTTAAAAAAGCCCATTAGAGAGATATAAGAACAGATTTGGGCTAGGAAATCTATATGTAAGGCAATCAGGATCAGCAGCAGAGTATTAAATGTTACATAAATGTTGCAAAAAGTGCACACCTATTCTAGGGTAAAATATAAAATATCAGAAGTTGTGAGTTTTTAAGAGGGTAATAAGAAAGTAGGGGTTATAAAGAAGAATTTGCATATAAAAAAAAGATAGAACAGAGGCAATGCATAAATTGGTTTACAAGAATGATTATATTTATATACTTAAGGAGCTGTATTAGTATGCTAGAAATGATATAATAAAGTCACTATGCTAACTACGATACGTCATAATCGTCTTGAAATATAATAAATCCAACAATAGATAACATTAATTATAGCGCATCTTAATCTGTTGGTATAATACGATGAACAAGCTAAGAAAAAAACATTGAGCATTTAAAAAAAGTTAAACTATAATTTAAAATATATAAAATAAATTTCAGCTGTGGATATCTGAGAATAGTTTCGATTAAAAGGTACGAATCATAAAAATTATATGTATTACAAGAAAGTAAATTGCAGTACAGGGAAAATGCACTAAGAAATTTAATTGAGTTAAATTAATCACAATATTTACGTTAAAAAGGAAAAAGTTATAAAATAATTTCAAATATTTCAAAATAAAAAAAACTGTAGATATGATATTCAATTAATTAATATTGTTTGTGTTTTTTGTTTCTCCTATTAAAGTAACCAGAAATAAGTCTAAGAATAATTTTGATGCAATCCACGCGAGTTTCTTCCTCGTGTTGGGTAAAAACGTGAATATGGTATAGAACCCAAACGGCTGCAGTACAACTAGAATCATTCCTCCTCTTCTGGTAAAAGTGACAAACGAATTTCTTACTTATTTACTTACAAACTATATAAAGGTCCCATTAACAATAAAACAAAATACATTTTAGACTTCTTTTAACATAAATAAAGATTAATCTTGAAGCAAAATACAAAAACTTAAGAACAAATTTGAGGAGTTTTACTAAAGATGTAAGATGTTAGAAATTATAACTAATATTAAACACGAATTAAGTTTTAACGCTCAGATCAAGGATACAATTTACACTATAATTTAAAAGCAAGATAAACATTTGAAAAGTGTATTTTATAATAAACTATGAGTCCAATAATTATAGCCAATAAATGCTTTAATCCTTGAAAAATATGCAGTTAGTAGATTATTAAATTGATTTTCGTTTGAGAAATGTATAACTACAAACTAAATAATTAAAGACAATATTTAAAAAATATTTTAGAACTTTTATAATTGTAATTGAAAAAATGAATATATTCATTATAATTGAAAATCTTAAATCATTCAATATACAATTCAACTCTTGATGCACAATATATTTTAATTCATTGCTAAAAATTAATGCTTGAGAAAAAGGATTGCATAATATTTAACATACTATATATTGGTTATGGCAAACCATATATATTATATACTATAATAAATGATTTTCAATATAATATAAATTTGAATGCTTGCAAATCTTTATATATACAATAAAAAAAAGATTGATTTTCAAATGCAATTGTATTTAACTGATGCATCTTGATTATTGTGTATATACAAAGGGGTAGTAAACTAGTAAATCCACACATATTAATCACATTCGTTAAAAGCATGCAATTATAAATTGTGCAATATATAATAGTAGTTAAATTAGCAGACAACGTTTATTTTTATGGAAGTTTAAGACGGCCTTACTAACAAGTTTATACTAATGATTATGACTGACATTCAAAAAACATCAACTCGTTTGTATACTTACAATTATATATAAAATAGATGAATAATTGTTCAAACAATGACTTATATTAATATCTAATATTTCCGTCAAAATTGCTGATATTCTGCATATATTTGCTTTATATGTCAAAATAGTAATATTCTTCAGCTTGATGACAAAGAAACCTAATAAAATCTATGTTTTTGATCAATATGGTTAAAACAAAATTATATATTATCGAAATGCCTTAAAAAATCTTACCTTATTAAATATAATGTAAGATTTTAATGTATTTATAAAAAAGATAAAAATTGCAGATATTCCGTTACTATATAAAGCAAGTATAGTTTTGAGCAATAATTTTTTGTTTGATAAAATATTTATTAATAAAATAGCATTTGTTAGTGAGCATTAATTTTTCAAGAGCCTATGGTCCTTTATTTATTTAAAAACCGCATAGATTATTAAATCAAATAGATGCTTTTAAACAAGATGAGTCTGAAGAAAATATAAAATCTAATTAATAATTAAATTATCAGGAATATTATATTAAAGTTTGATTAAATATACATTTAAAATTATTTCTACAAATTAAGGAGTACGTAAGTAACTTTCTATAGCTTGAAAATATATATTATTTACAGGGAAAAATAAATAATTTAGGTAATAATAATAATAATAAATAAGTCTAATTTATCAAGTCAATAGAGAAAATATTTTAAGTTCCATTTTACAATTATACGATCAATAACAAATATGCTTTAAAATAGAATCAGTTTAATAATTTTGAATTATACAGATGGGTATTACACTTTGTAAACAAAACCTCAACAATCCTTTTACTTTAAAATAATGCAATGATATATATAAAGAAATTATGTTGACAATTGTTATTGTGTGATACCAGATAAAATTGTGAAAATTTTACTCAAGTTCAGATATAAGACAAATATAAAAAATATGGCTGCAACCAGAAATAAATCAGGTTGTTTAAATCATTGAAAAGAGGAGGGCTAATAAATACGAGCACTTTCTTAATTTATAACATTACATTCTATAGATTAAGTTTGTCCTGAAAGACCTAACAATACACATTTATGTTTTGATGAATAATTGCTGAAGAAACATTAGAGAATTTATGAAAAACTGCACAAATCTAATGTAATAACAAATAAATTTTTATTTGTCTGCCAATATATATATGAGGATATAATTATCCCAAAGAGCTACTATTTTATAAAAAAAATATATGATAGAAAAAATCATTTTTAATTGAATCTATAGCATAAGAGCAAAATGTATTCAAATATAGAGGCCAAAATTCTGAGTTATACGTACTACAATTCTTATTAAATTTACTATAAATATAGTTAGTTTAGAGGTCTTTAAATTTTAGTAAATTGCATTTAATTATAATTAATTTTTTTATTCAGAATAAAATTTATCAGAGAATTTAGAATTTTGCTTAAACATGTTAACTATTAGAATATAATAACACATTGAGAAAAGTGGGTTTAACTCGTTTTTGCAACCTAATCTTGTTGTTAGGAAGAATAAGTTAAACGTTAATATGATTCCTATGATCAAAGAGTAGACCTAGTATATTTGCAAACGAATTCCTTAATAAGACAAAGTAAGCCAATACCCCAACATAGGTTTAACTGAAAACGTTACACTATCAATTATTTTTCTGTCCTGGCTCATCTATCTTCAATGCCGCCTTATCATAAATTCTGTCTCTTTTACATTGCACTCATCAAAATGTTTGCCTTTTTATAGCAAGTCTAGTGTGGATTCATTACACTTACCATTTACACCGACTTACTCTCTTTTAATTAACTATTCATCTTATAATATCGTAGTTAAGTTACTTGACTTTCAAGTTAAACAATTTTACTTGGTTTACGTCCTAGTGTGAATTTTGCTCCAAGCGCGAGAAGCACCTACACTGCCGCTTTACTAAGCTAATCGCTTATGCCCTGATTTCTATGCTTGTAGATATTAGGCCTTCTAATTTCGGGTCCTCTCCTTGATTAAGACTATATTACCTAAGCAAACTATTGACGCCGATCTCTGGATGCATGCGGCATCTCAAGCAATTTGCTTGTACAGTTTAACCCTAACGTCAATTTTTTGTGACTGTTTTATATTTGTCTACTAGTTCCTTGTGTATTTAAAATATAAATAACTCACTGAATATGTCTTCGCTTTATTGATGAAACCCAGTGCCCAATAATTTCCTTATAGCGATGTCTTTTTCTTCGGTTTAAAGTAAATCCTTGAGCTAAGCGTTTCCTTTTTTATGCTTATTTTGTGATTGCATTGCAATTATTATTAATTCTTTAATAAGCTTTTGTAATAAATAAAGATTATAAAAATGTTTCTCCGTAATATATGATTTTACAATTATAACAATATATATATAAATTCTATATATTAGCTTATAAAACGATGAATAATATATGCTTAAGTGCGTATTTCATAAGAAAATTGCAATGTATATTTTTAATCAAATAGATTTTATAAGCTTACTCATATTTTTTATTGCCTTGTAAATAGAGCATTTCTTTTAATCTTAGATAATTATTCTAAATCAACATATTTCTCTTTAAAAAATTGTTTTAAGAATAATTTAAGAATGTATACACAATTTATTCATATATATGTTGATTATAAATATAGTGTAAATAAATATTAGAATAAGAATTTGATGCATTTTCTGTTTTATTTTATTTTAATTTCTTTAAGGTCAAGGTAAAATAATAAAGTGTCATTCATATTATATCTTATTTATATGTTTTTATAAAATCTATTTAAACGGACTAATATTTTTTTAGTCCAAGTTTTGAAATTACTGTAATTTATTTGATTCAGTTCGATTTATATTAGGAAATTATATTGCATGAATAAATAGAAGAATCCAGTTAAAAATTTTTACTTTTTTCAAGGTAAGAAATCTATCATTGTTAAAATAATATCCCTTTGTTCAATTAAATGTAATAATCCTGAAAACTTATTCTGATTTTAAATTTTAACAATATTTATTCATTAAATAACGCAATTTTTAGTTTAATGATAAATGCAAATAGTGTATTTACCATATGTTAATGTTTAACTTGCAAGTCATTCAAAATGTATTTAAATTTTAATATTTAAATCAAATTGGATTGATTATTTATATAATTTTATTGCTATATATTAAAGCTCTAGGTAAATGATTATAGATTTTTTAATATTTATTCTTAAATAAATAAAAATATTAGAGATAAACAAAAGGCGCTAAGGCAAATTGCTCTAATGTTTCTAATTAGATTTAATTTGTTCTGAATTTAGCATTGATGATAATAAGTAAAAAACATAGTAAAAAAAAATACTGTTTTATTTAGCGATAAAGGTTTAGTTAAGGTTTTCATATATTTAAAACGATTTTTATTATTTTTATATCTTAATATTTACATATTTTATAAGAAAATTGCAATATATTTTTACATATAATAGATCTTATAATCTTACTTAAATTAAATATTTTCTGATTGATCCACTATGTCTTAGATAAATATTCTTAATAAACATATTATATAATTGCCAAAAAATATATATAGATGGATAGAGAAGTTACAATTAAATATTATAATACCAAAAAAAACTTTTATTAATTTCAGAATAAAAATTTAATTTAATATATTTATTTTATTTAACTTTAATTTCTTAGAGTTCAACGTAAAATAATATAGATTAATTCACGTTTAAATTCACTATTTTATAAATCTTTTAAATACTGACTATTATCTGTAAAGAATAAATGTTTACAAACATGAAATAATAAATTTTATTAATTGAATTTTATTTAATTTTGCTGTAATTTAATCTTATAAAAAATTATGATTTTTTTTGGAAAATGGAAAAATTGTTTTCAGCTAATATTAATCAAATTTAATTATATATTTTTTTTCGGCAAAAAATTGTAGATTTTAACAATAAAAACTTATTTTATTGAAATTAATATAGGATGGTATTCTAAAATAATATGTATATAAAATAATTTTTATTCAGAATCAATCAATTTATCTTGTATATCTGATTTAAAATAAATTTAAAATTTTGCTTTATAAATTACAGTTTTTACTATGAAAGGAATACTGCTAAACGAGCTAAAATTCATTGATAATGCAAATATAAGTGTGATTATATAAGCCTATATTTTAATCTAATAAAAATAATATGTGATATTGACGTATTTTGTATAATTATCACATATTGATAGGAATCAATTTAGATTGTATCTATAGTTTCCATAATAGCAATTTATTTTCAAAACAATAAGATTAATCTTATAAAGCATTAAGAAAATTAAGACGACTTGACTATAATAAATTGCTTAATTATGAATCAATATGTGTTAATAAAAAATATAAAATATATTTATTTTTTTTACCTTATTTGTCCTATAGTGATAGGTAAAATATTATATATTAAATATAATAAGATTATATTTGTATGAAAAAAAAAACAAATTGAAACTTAATATAATGAATATTAAAAAAAATATTATATTGTATATATTAGAATGAATAAACTAGAAAAAAAATAAGAAAAAATTCAAATAATTATTATTATTTGATAGAATAAATCTATGTCTACACATATATGATTAAAACTTAAGCTATTAAAACAAATGATTTATTTGTACATATTTAGTATCCTTATCTCATTTGAATATTGATAAATTTTGATTTGAAATAAAATTTTCTAATGAAAATATTTCTTTACATAATATGTTAATATATATAAAATAATATATATATAAATCTTAAGTCAAATATTTTGCTTTCAACATTTGGTGTCTTATTTTTTTATGTTATTTCAATTTCCTATAGGTCGAGGTAAAATTTTATATATTAATTATCGAAACAACTTGTATCTATTTATTTTGAAAATATCTTATTAATACTGACGAAAATTGGTAAAGCTGAATATAATGGATTACTGAAATTTTTTAAATTATATTTTCTTATTCTGTATTTTATAATAAATATTATGACTTATACTCTGAATGATATACTGCCTTAATAATATTTTAATTATTATAAAATTTAAATGTTTATTATTTGTTTATAAATTTTGAGTCAATTAATGTTGATATCAAAACTTGATGTTGTTTGTAAAATTAAATTTTAATATCCTATAGGGCGAGGTAAAATTAATAAAAAAAATCTAACTTGAAGTGACTAATATGTTTTAAACCTGAGTTTTGACATGAATAATTTAGTTACTTTATTTAATTATATTATATTTTATTTAACATTTATTTTAGATGTAGTATAATTCAAATTTTTTATTTAAAAAATTTCTTCTTTTTCTAAAATTTTATTTTAAAAAATTTATTTGAATTTACATTTTATTCTAAAGTTATCGTCAATTATTTATATTATTGTAATATAGTGTATTGATTAGATTACTTAAAATATTAGACAATCCGTATTATTTAATAATTTAAATTTATGCTTATCCAGATATGTATGCTATTTTATAAGCAAGAAACCACTGATTTACTAGCACGTATTCGACATCATTATCACATGTCACATTATTATCAATATCGTCATATTATGTCACATTATTGTCAATATCGTATACTTTTTTAAACATTTTCCATATAACATAATTTTTTTAATTAACACAAATGTTTAAATCTTAAATAAATATTTATAAAAAACCTAAACGTATATAATATATTTTTGAATTTTTAGTCAATTATTGTTGTTATCAAAGTATCATGCTTTAGATATTTTATTTTATTTCAATTTCCTATAGGACGTGGTAAAATATTATCTATTGATTTTATGTATACCTTATATTTCTTTGTTAAAATGAGTCTCAAAATTCCTTAAGGCCTGGAATTTATTTAATAAAGATATATTCAAAATTTAATTAGAGATAAAAATTTTTATTGTTTTTATTAAATGACTGACTTGTCTATCAATAAAAGAGTGCAATATCCTGAATTTAATTTTCATGTTCTTAGAAGTTTGAGAAAATTGTAATTAGATATATTATTATATTCTGAAAATGAGATTAAATAATATAGTAAATGTATACATAAAAATATAAAATGATCCTATTTCTTTCATATTGCTAATCCATTTATTATCCTTTATGGTTGTAACATTAGCTTCCTGAAAATATTGATTTATTTTAACGTATTTGATGTCAATATTAGAATTAAATTTTAATCAACTAATAAAATTAGTATTAATCAAAAAATAATATAGGAATTAAAACAACTTTTTAGCCCATTTAATATACCTCTGAATTTTACGTCAAAAAATTTTGGTATTAATTTTGATGATGTTTTGTTTAAAATTATTTCAATTTATTGAGGTTTCAGAAAATATATTATTTTTTGAATTGCAATATATTTTATATTTCTAAATATCCTATAAATACAAATTCATATATGTCACGCCTAAATTTTGGCATGCATCAAAAAATAAGTGTGATTTTGTCAATTTTATTTCAATTTATCCTATACAGCATATATGTAGTAATAGTTATATTTAATTTTTTTAACTATTATCGACGTATTTATTAATTAAATAGAGAATAATTCCTATGTCAATTTTGATTACCAAAGTTGGAAAAATTATATTAAAAAATAGTATTATATTCTAAACATTTAAATAAATAAATAGTAAAATAAATATGATAAAAGTAAAAAATTTAAATTTTTTGATATTAAAATTTATGTGCGAGCATATATGCTTGTAACTTTAGCTACCTGAAACAAATCATTTATTTGCCAAATATGACATCGTCATCACATAAGTATATGAACAAAGTACATCATTTTATATATTTTATATATGAACATATTTATTTTAAAAATGATACAAAATTGTTTTAAAAATAATATATGAATATATACAAAACATAAAGTGGCATAATTATATAGATAT
>CAAALY010000047.1:0-14217 GCA_900617795.1 Protopolystoma xenopodis
CACCAATATAACCGAGTTGAGAAAACAAGGTCAAACAACTCCTAGTTATTCCATTCTTCCGTCTGCAGTTGTGATAAGATTGGATTTCGAATATTATTCTCGCATGCGGTTTCTTTCTGAATAGTCTCTTAAGTGTCCCCTTGAGCGAATGCAGCGACGACTTCTCAAAATCATTTTCTTTTTTGTCCATATACACATTTGCTAAAAGAGAAGGGAAGAGATCCCATAGGTAGTCTGAATATTTACTCATAGATATTGCTTTTGGATGTAAAATAGGTGGTCCTTACTCTCAGGTTGGTCAGTCGGGTTAGCGACTACTTCCGTATCCGTTCCGCCTGCAGGATGTCTTCTTCTCGTTCCAAGATCTTCAGCAAGGCGCTTACAACACTCACCTGAGATGCTTGTGTGCCTGAATTTTATGCCAAAGTTTACCATTAGTTCCTTCCCTGTCAGTTCAATGTTTGGGATCCTTTGACAAAATTCACATGAGTTCTTCAAGGTGTTCGAGAGTCTTATTTACTTTTTTGAACTACCTTGTGTGTTGCTTCATGCCTGCTGTTGACTATTAATCTTAGTAGTATCTTCGATAGTCCCTAGGCTGTCGGTGGTCTTGCATCCATTTGTCGATTTTTCCGTTGTTATGCATTTTCCTTAATATATCTTTCAGTGTCCCCTTGATCTTCATGGTTGGATCTTTCTTAAGTATTTGATAAGTGTTTCGGTTGCCTATAATACTTTACATTTTATCAGTTTACAGTTTATTGCCCATTACCGCTATCGCCCTTCCCTTATCCGTATGAAAAACTATGATCGTCCATTTGTAACTTTTTTGATTATCCCAGTCAATCCGCTCCTGGTTATTAGCTCTTAATGTACCAGGATTCTTGGGATTATTTACATTTCCATCTCTGGTTCTGTTTCTTCTGGATATTTATCCGATATGTATAACGATGTCAGCAAAGTGTATAGGAATGTACCAAGTTCACGATCATACACTGGAAAGTATCATGCCTACTATCGACTTAAAACAAGATGTATCCCTCTAAGTTGCTCTGACTACGATCAAATTGCAAAACAAGGCCAAATAACTTTTATACAATACAATGAGATCGTAAACAAAGCAAAGGCCACACCATTTTGGTCTTCATACCTACATCAAATTTAGTTTCTCTCGAGGTTTAATGAGATCTAACGGAAGAGTCTTATTTTAATAGTGCTGTAGATGATGTGGCTAGTTCAGAATACTTCAGAAATATCAACATCTAGATGGAATAATTCATAAATATGATTTTCTTGCAAAATACAACGGAAGTTCCAAGGTACTTTGCAAATTCTTTAAAAAAACAACCAAACGATGTTTGCTATTCGCAGTTCAAGTAGATAGCGAGCTTTATCAGACATTGCATCAGATATTATTGAGACGTTTGTCAAAGAAAATAGAAGTGTCATCAAACAAGACGCAACATTTGCTATTGGTGCTGCCAGAATCATGTTCCAATCAAACATAAATAGCCAAAAGATGAGGCTATCGCCTTGAACGGCTTTAGAAACGGAGTTTATTGTTCCAGACATTGTCATTCTAATTTGCTGTAGAATTTCGCAGTTTTTTATCCCCCTATATCGTAAATGGTGCTGAGAATGGCAAGATTTCCTAATTATACTGAACATTCCCTGCGAATCGTCTGAAAATGTACCGTTTCCACAGTTCGATCCTGTGAATTATAAAAACTGAAGTAGCAGAGGAGTTCCTCTTCTAAAAAGCATAAAATTTCAAGTCACTGAGCTTTGATTTATTTATGTCATTGAATTAAAAATTACACTTAGGCTAGCCCCAATAGCATTTTGTGTTAAGAGGAAGGACTGTAGGAAATTGAGCAGGAACTCTCTTCGGACAGGGGATAGAATTCGAGTGGATTTCGATGACTCATCGAGTAAGAGGAGGCCTATTTAGACTTGATCATGGTTAGGCATTTCACATCTCAATTTATTTGTTATACATACGTAAAGCACATCTGAAGCCACGCATTAGTCATTAATGTTGCATGCTCACACTGTAGGTCGTTTCATTTAGAAAAGGAAAATAATTGTGATGCATCAGAATCAACTGCATAAGAAGCATGAAACAGTAAACTGGATCATCAGCTTCCTAGTTAGCCTAGAATAATTGGCTTATAGGATTTATGTAGCATTACAACCGGCCATTACTCTGGGTTCGATGTTTCGTAATTTTTTTTCCAAAGAATGGACTTTGACTACGAAAACGTCTGTCATATGATAGACGGAAACTTAGCTAAGATTTATAGGAGTCGCAAGATGATGTGCCACTTAAAATCAATCTCAACTTCAAGACACATTTCCTTAACTTATAATTAGGCTATTTTTCCTAGCAGCTTATAAACCATACCTACATAATTAGTATGTATACATTCGTGGAGTCTTTTCATGAGGCTTCGCTTCCTATGCAAGTCATCTAATTGAAGAAATTAATGTTGATTAAGAGGTCTGGTTGGTGAGGATGTGAGTATGCTACAATACAGAAAATCAACTGTCAATCAAGAAATCGAGGCTGCAAATAGTAAGGAATATGTCCTGGATATATGTATTATGGAAAGGGAGGACGGCATAGAGCAGAGGAAAGGAAAGACTCAACGGATCTTTAACAGTCTCGTTTGAGAAAAAGCTACTTTACTTGTCACTTTGATGGCATTTACTTTGATGTCAAGCCCCTCTCTTTATCCAAGATGTTAGCTAAGCAACTATGAAGGTACCTGGTCAATGGCCAAATGATGCAGCAAATATGACTACGATCGCTACCTACTTTTCTAACCAATACAAGCAAATCACATGATACATAAGTAACAATTATCATTTGGTATTAGTGATCAGAGGGCTTAATATGATTTCTTTTAAACTCTAACCTGGCTGAAAGACTGGTCTTCTATCAGTTTTTTTAAACGCGTTGTATATGCTATGTATATGCTTCTATAATCCACACATTAATTAGATTATATCTCATCTATTCCTTCTTAGCAAGATATTTGCTGAAACATACTGGTCTTCTGTTAGAATACCTTTTAGTTTGTTTGAAGAGGTGAGTGAAAGGGATTCTTAAATTGGTCTCATCTGAAGCCGAAAGAGGGTTGCCTTGGAGCTCTGACTGTAGCTATGTGCGAATAAGTCTTTGGCTCACTGTCCCACGACTCTGATGAATCATTGGTGAGGTTGCGTCCGTCATGTGAAGGGCATCTTCAGAAAAGGACACCGTGCTTTACGATTTATTCGCCAATCACAAGGACAAGAAAGCATGGTATCTTGTTCTAACGATGCCCGTCGCATGACGAACGAAAGCTCAGCAAGGTTTATTCGGAAATCACTTTTTATACATGCTGGTTTTCTCTTTCTCATGAATTCGTCCTCACAGACGATCGGACTTATTACCATTCTTTTTGGCCTTTGATCGCTTAGCTACTCTCTTCGCAATGGTATTAGCTTAAATATTGATCTCAAATATTATATGTTCTTGTGAATTACCATTATTTTTCTACTTAATATTTTATTTATCTCCCTTTTAATAGTCGATTGCATGTTTTGTGCCGTTTCCTAATATTGTATTACATTTTCTATCCACCCTAAATATTCACTATTTTATTATCACCGACTTCAGTTCTTGAACCTTGTTAGTGAATCTAACTTTCAAGCAATACTAACCCCAATATTTTTTACAGTTTTATAATTTTTAACAAGACTTCTTGTTTCGAAATTTCTTATTATCTTGGATTTTATAGATTAAGCGCCGCATGTCTTTTAAGATACAAGGTTAATTGATATTTTTTAATTCACATTGCCTTGATTATCGTTTGAAATAATTTTCATTCAGAATCCTTGACCATCCTGCAGATCGCGCCACTTCAGTTGGAAATCTTTTGGGTGCCACCTCTATTGTTGATCAGCACCCAACGGATATCTTCAAATCAACTCTGGGAATGCCTTCATCCCGTTTTCATGTAAGCCCTATTCGTCGCATTATGCATGATTGTCCTATTGCATATAACTATTATCTCACTTGAGGTTCGTCCATACTCATGTGATTAATTTGTGAGAGCAATTTACCTAGCTTTATATTCTCTTCTTAATCATAAAGGCTTCATATTTTGTGAAAATATTTCTGCCGTTCTTACCTTTATAGCTTCAATGCACTAATATTACGTTATAGATTTAAATTAGATATAGATTTTCGTTCTGCATTTAGTAGCATCCATAAGGGTGAACTATTCAAACTTTTTGATTCTTCATATCTCCTCCAAATGGACAGATTCCGGCAATTTTTTGAATGTAATCCTATGTTTGACTTCTCTCACTGCAATAACCTTCTACTGACTTATTTCTTCCTCAAGATTGTCTCCTTGGCGAGGCTTCTTCCTCATATTAGAGTGGTTTCTTTGATCCAGACATCTCATTTTTGCAATTCTTGTTGGATTCCGAGTTTATCCACGTTTATCTAAGCAGTGAATGAAATTTCTGCTTGTCCTCTCTTCTGATTTACTATTCACAAGGCTCCATTAAACAAGGATGCCCACGTCTTCCATGATCCCACTTTTTCTTGTTCATTTACCGTATAAGGCCAGTTACATTTCATTTGACGTTGTTTCTGGCTAATGCAATGCCTTGGCTATTTCCTATCTTTCAGTATCCATTAGTTTGCATCGTTCTTCGATTATTGTATTGATATTTTAATGTTTTTTGTGCAAGCTTGTTAAGTTTTATCTTTTCTTTCATTTCATTAGCAGCCTCAGGGCTAGTTAACAGGAGGATAGACATACATCTTTTCGCGTGTCTTCCGATGCACTAGCTATAGTACCTAATTTCTGTTACCGCCAGGCCCCCAAAGTTGTACTTGTTTCTTTTTTGTAGTCTACACTCACTAAAAAAGTCTTCTGATTTTCTGATTTTCTGGACATACTTCATCTTTGTGATCCCTTTTGTTTAGTTAACGATAGGTCTTCGATCCAGACGTCACATTTTTGCTGGTCTTGCCGTTTTCCAGTTTGCTTCGAGTTTGATTAGGTAATAAGCAAAGTTATTGCTATCTCTGCCTTCTTCCATACCCTTATTCTTTATATTTCTATTCTCAATGATGTCAATGGCCTCCCTAATCTTCCATTTTCTGTGTTTTCTTCATATAAGGCCTTTCTTTCCCTTGCCCTCCAAATGATTTGGTGTCCATTATGAGACACGTATTCCGCTATTTCTGATCTATCTTTATCCATTTTCCTGCATAGAATTTGATATTCATTGATTCGTATGCTGACTTTTCTTCCCGTTTCGCCAATATACTTCTCTTTACAGACGCCAAATGTTATGTAATAAATTCTTTAGCAATTTTTTAAACTCTACCTTCTTATAGAAGTGGCCACAACATCTTGGTCTTCACATCTACCTTCTTATGCTTGCTTTTTCTTTCCTCGTCACCTGAATATTATATTTTCTAAATATTGGTCATAATTATGAGTTATTTTGCAGGGATTTAGTCATATTTACTCTTGTGCCTCTTCCTCCATAGCTATTTTTCTTTCATAATCCCCATTCTGTCATCGGCTTTCACAGGCCATATGTTTGTATTCTGTATGTATCTGTTGCAGAGAAAAATTATAGTCAATTTGTTCATTTATTCATCCAGAATTCCACGTTTGTTAACCGTAAGATTTTGATGATCATGCTCTTAATTCCTATCTTTAGTCTGTAGTTGTAGTGACACTGAGTGTTATTCCGGCATTGCCTTCTTTCAGAACAATCTTCTCTTGAGTGTCCCATTTGAGCGAATGATTTCAGCATCCAATAGAGGTAACCGCTCCCCCAATTATTCCCTTGTGAATTTCATGGATTCATCACATTTTTGTATTCCACGTGACCAAAGCGCATAGTAGCTATCACATGAGCAGTCTTGGTCGCAGCAATGACGTCTTGAAATCCTCTTTTAATATGTTCATGTATACTTTTGCCAAATGTGGTGAGATGAGCGATCTCATAGGTCCAAATATTTATTTGTCGGTATTACCCTTGAATATGAAGTATGTAGTCCTTGCTACGAATTGATTAGTCGTGTTAATGACTCCCTTCTGACCCCCTTCCGCCACCAAACCAGAGGCCACAGCATCTTGGTCTTCATATCTACATTTTATCACAAATTTTTGATTGAACTGTTAAAATGAAATTCCCATTTATCTTTGGCTTAGATTATTTATAGTGTTGATTTAACTTCGTTTTCGCAACTTGTTCAGGGCGACAGAGATACTTTGTGAAACAGTCTTTGTTCTGCGTCTTCTTCCACAGTATTACTTATGATTTCTGCCATCGGACCGTTGACTTAGTATATTCTAAGACGTTTCGCCGGCATCGTCAGTAAGAGGTGCCATCCTTAGCATAGTTACAAGTTATAACTGCGCTAAGGATGACGCCTTACTGACGATGCCGGCGAAACGTCTGAGAATGTACCAAGTCAACGATCCGATGCTTAAAATAATTATGAATACTATGGCAGAGGGTGCATGAATAGGTACGTTCCACAAACTCTCCTTGCCGCTCCACCCATGTTATAAAAACGAGGTCAAACCAACACTATACAGCTAAAGGAGACTGCGACCAAACAAAAGGCCATATCATCTTTGTCTTCAAATCTACGATCTAATTATATAATTTATGTTAATCTCAATGTGCGTGAGGGCATTGGCGGTAATACAAATTATAACCTTAGATTGCCGAGTGGTACCTCATCGGCTCCCGGCACATCATCCTCCAACCTCAATAGATCCACAAAACTTAGGTGATATATATATAGAGAGAGCATATATATGCTCTGTAATCAGCATTCATTTGAGTCTGATCAGTTTAGAATTTAATTAACTACTAGAAAAATTTTGTTTGTTCTGTCTATAAAAGTTTACCGGTTCTCCGATATTCTCATTTTACTCGCTTTTTCCTCAGTTATCTCAAATAAAGGATCACCTACGTTAGCAATTGTGTATACTCGTCTGGCTCGGACAAGAGGTTCTATTTTCTCACAAGCATATTTTAAATTTTGGACTTATTTTCTTTTACCTGTAGTTATATTATCCTCCATTTATCTTTACATGACCTATTATTTGAAGCGCTTGCAGGATTTTAAAGTTATGGTCTGAGGCTTATTTCTTACTTCATCGTCTATTTTTTTACAAATTCTTACACCTTATTCTGTATAGCATACTTGCCTTTTGTTATAAGGCTTAGAGAAGAAATTAAGATCAAAGGTCACGTGTATTGGCATCCTTCTGGCCTAGTTTCGTCTACCGGCAGGGGTATTCGAATGCTTACTGGTGTGTTTTTGTGACAGTTAAGCAATCTAGTCGATGAATCTGTTTAACTTCATCACTTATTGGCCCATGGCTGTCCATTGTAAGCTTGAGTAGCTCTCTCTACCCAGAAATTGGTTTATATTAGTACTGTAGTGACTCCGCCAAACACCTACCTACTGCCTAGGTTTTCTCCAACTCATGAAAGATTTGGCCTTACATAGCCTTTTTTTGGTCTATATTTATCTATTCGTTTTCATCTGGGGTGTGTTTAATATGAATAGTTTTCCAGTATATGCAAAGGAAAGTCAGGTTTACTGGAGTTTTCTTATTTATAATTATTGAGCTCACTTTAATTTCAAATAAAGGTTGATCCCACCAGAAGACTGCGAGGGATTACTCCTGATCAGCTGTCGATTAACTTAACTGAAACATTCTTATTGACGCTGTTTCTGAGGCTATATCATTCGATTCTAGTAAAAAGTGCTAGGCTTTCATTCGTTGTATGATGGACATCATCAGAACATTCTTATAACCATATTCAAGCTAACGAGTCAAGTAAACTCTCGGCCTATCCCTAAATGCCTTATATATACTCTATATCTAAGATTTTTGATGAGGTATAAAGTGATTTAGTTAGTTCAAGTTATGCAAACCTCTAATCACATGCTGTTCGTCTATGCTTATGTGCCTTTATGTTCTCGCTTCTCTTCTATTATAATTACTTTGAGCCATCACCGCTTGTTTAGTACATGTACGAGCACATGAAGACACATAAGCACACTCGAACAGGCACGCCTACATCTTTCAAAGTTGAAATATAACTTGAACTAACCTCATCAAAGAGCTTAAATATAGAGTATATATACAACATTTAGGGATGAGCTTGCGAGGTTTTTTGACTCATTAGCTTGAATATGGTTGTAAGGATGATGTCCGTCATACGACTAACGAAGGCTTAGCATAAATTCACCGGAATCATGAAGTTTGCTTCGGAAGCAGGGTCAATATGGATGTTTCAGTAAAGCCAATCGGCAGCTGGTCAAGAAGAATTCACCATCGTCTTACTGTGGAATCGGCCTTTGAATCTCTTAATCAAGCACTTTTATTTTAAATGAACGTGGCTCCCAAACCAAAGACTTGAATTTGAACTCAGCCATAACACACATCAACTCAGCCGAAGCTCTGCCTAGCCAAATTCCGTCTTGCCTCCACGATAGCTCATTCTTCTTGTATCTCTCTCTATTCGATCACAAGCCACAATACTTTATCGTTCCCTCTTGTGTCTATTCTCTAGTACCGATTTCCTGTACCTGTCCCAATAATATCAGCTCAGCCTTCCCAATCGATTACACCTGGTACCCTAACGGAGGCTTGGTCTTCACATCAACCTCATAGGCCCCATTACGAGGTGCAATTTCTCTTAGTTACTGACACGGGATATCTATGAGGATCGGGTCTCAAAACTGGTGAACAATTCAGCCAAAATCTTGTAAGCAGCCTTCACTAGCGGTGTTCTTAGTACCCGATTCGTCAATTCGTTGCATTTAACCCTACACTTGAACAGTCTATGCTAAATCACCTGTCTTGCCATCATCACAGGTACGTTACTATGTCCAGCAGATAACCAACTTCATTGTTTTAAGAATGACTAACGCATCTTCTAAAGTCCTGGTTGTTATCTGACGCTCAATCAAAACATCACTGAGCTAATCTGTCCGTCTGAACAGCAGAGAATGGTGGCTTTGCCAGACTCAGCAGTATTGCGATACCAGAAACCCTTTTATCCTGACCCATCTTCGCCAATTATCCGGGCCATCATCCAATCTTGGCCCTATCCTGCGGCAGCCTTGGATAAGAAAATTCATTATCGCGATCTATTTAACCTTAGAGACTGCCAATGATCGCACTCTAGAAGAGGCTGACGAAGTCAAATTGTTTATCCATAGTACAGTCGAAAACAACCGACCTCGGGGATTTGAAACAACTATCATGCAGATATTGAAACTTCATTAGATCATTCAAATGTGGTTAAAAAGCGAATTCCTACATTCCAAACCCTGTCCAGATTTAGGTCATACTTGTGCTCAAGGGATACCCATCCAAGCTCACAGTTTCAGTGCAGTAAGCTCAGAAAATTCCTTTCTAGTTCACTAGGCACAGTATTCAAAGAAACTTTAGGTGGTATTCGTGAGCTGAATATTATTACTCCTGCAAGTTTTGATGAAAGCTTGCTTAAGGGCCATTCAGGATCGCCGTCTTCTTTTCGTTTATGAGAGATCCAAATTAGAATATCTGGTTTGTCGGAGTTGAATAGGTTAATCTTTTACTCTCTTCAAATTGCGCTAGAATATGGAGTCAAATTATCCTGTGCAGCAAGTATAATTGATTAACACATTTAGCATAGGTATTGATGATATTTTAATACAGCATACTGTTGACTTGGTACGTAATTCAGGCTGAATCCACGACCAACTCGACTCCATATTAACCACCGCTACCACCCCTGATGATGTGAGAAAAGTGTCTGGGTATTTACATAATCGATTGCTAGATGGCGGAAGTGATTTTGACGCCGGACTAGGTACATTCCACAGGGACTCTTTGTCACCCTCACCAAGCTGTCCAAACTAGGTCAAGCTAGCTCTAACTATATTTAGCGATGGGTGTACCCTGGCAATCAGGATGGCTCAAGGTTACGCTCTTTTACTCTACTAAGACAAGTCTTGTCTCTGACCAGTTCGTAGCTTGGTGCGGAGAATGGCAAAACTCACTGTTGATGCTGACCATGATGCCGGCGAAACGTTTGAGAACGTACCAAGTCCACTTTCTGATGCTGGAAATCATGACAACTACTATGACAGACGACTTCGGACTAGGTGCGTTTTACTAAGTCTCCCTTACAGCAAGACCAAGTTGCGATAACAAGGTCAACCCACTTCTATAAATCGAAAGGAGATTGCGACCATACCAGAGGTCACAACATCTTGGTCTTCATATCTTCAATTAAATTAGTGAAACAGGTTTGAAGACTCAAAAGGGAAACTCGAATCAATACTCAGCACAGGGAGGGATGGTTTGGTGGCCAGAAGGTTGTGTTATAGGTCTCACTAAATCCGCTTAAAAGGACACTCCAGAACTAGTTTTAACAAATCAAGTAAGAAATTATGATAGTGAAGGGATGTTACGATGATATAGGTTAGCTGAATGCATCAGGACAGAGGGAGAGATACTACAACTGTTTAGCAGATAAGTGTGAAAGGATCTACTTCACTTGTATCTTTAACTAGTTTTAGTATAGTATTATAACTGGCAAGGCTTACTGACGATGCTGGCGAAACGTATGGGTATGCGCCATGTCCGTGGTCCGACTTGAAATTATCATGGGCTCTGGACAAGGTGCGTTCCTCCAGATTACCCCCACAATAAGACCACTGCGAAAACAAGGTCAAACAACCCTTAAATTTGATATGTCTGCTCTAGCTAAATGCCATTCTGTCTGATCCATTTCGAGACTGTTTACTCCTGAGTAGTTTAGGTGTCAGGAACTCTAATGAAGCTAAAAGATAGGCAATAAACAGACGACAAGTTTGTTGTGCTTGAAGACAAGAAACCCAAGGCAAGAAAGTTAATGATTCTAAGCGTATTCAAGATAGGCTGAATTGTGCGGTATGCTTGACTAATATGGATGGGGTGCGAGGAGTATTAGCTGGAAATTAGGTAATTTGAAAGCGATATGCAACTTTTGCCGCAACAGTTTTTATAAATAATATTGTGGTGGATTGTATTTAATCGAATATCACTGACTTATAGTTTGATTCTCTTCCTAGCTTTTTTACAAACAAATTTAACTAGAAAATATTTGTTGTATGCTTAATGCTGAGTATCGCGTCCTCTCACCGTAAAACGAATTAAATTTTATCCATTTTTTATGAGAATGGTACATTTCCACCAGAAAGAATTTGATGTTTAGTTCGGCCGATTTTTGTATCCTCCTGATCGTCTTGGCGTATAAGTCTAGCCCCTCTAAATCTGTTTTGATTACAGCCATCTTAATTAGATCTGATTTTCTTGGCCTCATGTAGTCCAAGCGTCATTTCATCAATTTGTAATCAGCCCTTAATTTAAATAGGTTCAGCTTAATTTATGACAAGACGTGTAGTGGCACGTTTGGCTACTATCTTATAACTACTCCAGTCATTCTTATTAGCGGTTTTTTGGTACATTTATAATATTGATATTGTTTTTATGCTAGAGTCTTGGATAACATACAAGTTAACTTAGTGAATCTGTTCATTTCTTTTTCTTCACACTGTTTTTCCTATCATAGTGCAAGCAGTGAGAATTAGCATCAAGGTCTTTAAGTGGATATTGGCGTAAACGGCCTATATTATTATTAAAACGAGCCCAAAACATTTATCTGCTTCTATATATGACTATGCATACCATTAATATCTCAGTTACAATGGTTTTTTATAATCCTTAATTATGAAGTGGATCTCTCTTTATATTATCTTGGATAAAAATCAGCTATCAAATTTCTGAACATCATTAGCATAAGTGTGGACATGATGAAAAGCTTGTGTGGCCTCTATTTTGATCTCAATCTTCCTTCATTATATACACTTGTTCTGACCTCACTCTTTTGAATTTGCCAATTCCATTCACTCCAACTGCTCTTTCATCACTAAAGTAAAAACGGAGCCTCAAATATTTAAATTCTTGGACTGAGATAGATTTCATGGCTTCTTTTATTCTGCCCAGCTATACAGCAACGCATTTATCTAAATATACCTTTTCTGTACTGGCCACTTGGCCAATCCTTTGACTTGGTTATCGACAGAGTAGCGCTGCCCACTAGACATTGTTCTTCTAGTCTTCGATCTTCATGTTGATAGCTAACTTTGCTCATGCTTTTATATTTTCTATTTCTTTGGCTGTTTGCTTGAGTGATGAGGTTTAATGCGTGTCTGAATCTTCATTTAGTTATATCTCATTCCCGACTCATTTGAATCTATCAAATTTATTGTAAGATGACCTATAATGTGAACTCTTTATGTTTCTGTCTGCTTGTTTCTTTGTCTCTTTTAGTTCTTTTGATCCTAAGGTTGAATGTAGCATTAACTTATGGATTGCATTTTCCGTGCTGTATTTGTTTGCGTTGTTCTATCTTATTCCTGTCCGTTTCATGGGCATTACTCTGCACCCACATATGGTCATTTGTATTGAGATTATTAAAGATTTCTCATGTGTCTTAGAAACGTGTCAAGTCTTATAAAAATACCACAATCCTTCATTACCAGATCTTACCTCCTGGCTCCCTAGCAATCTCTCATTCATCTGGGAATTATGAGCTCTTAAAGTTGAGTTCTCGCTATTTTGGAGCAAAATTTTTCTAATAGGTGCATTTTAGATTTGTTGGATGTGTTCACAATTGATATTATCGATAATGCTTTTTTCATGGCATGCTTCATACTAGTATAATATAGCACAATTTAATGTCTAGAGGATTTTTCGTTTCATAAGTAGGCTTTCGGGGATACTAGTAGATGTAATATAAGAGCTGTATTCACCCTATTTCGTTTAAGGGGATGAAGGACTAATAGTTGAATTCTATCACAATAAAAGGAGTAGGCCTCATGTTTTCACTGAATTTCACATAACCTTGCTTCTTACAAAGTATTTTCATCCAGAGTAGAGTGCAGTTTCGACCTCGCATAGGTCTCTTCAGCTGGACCAGCGGTATTCTAACCGTGATAATGCAGCGTATAATCGTCCTTGGGTCACAGGAAAGAAGTGAATTTCAACGAAGCCTAGGCCTTTCTTATATCACATTTCTGGCTTAGGGTTGTCGAGATACTACGCTGCGCTAGCAAAGTTCGAGTCTCTATAGGGGTATTGGTAAGACCTGTGTCCTGAAATCACTTTGAAATTCTTTACTTTGAGAAACTATATCTTGCCGTAAATACTCCTTATACTCAGCTTGCTCGTATCTTGTAAATTCCAGATCATTATTGGCCTTGAATCCCTATGATTCTTTTTTTTCATTTTTGAAACTCGCGTGTCTTGTTTAGACTACACATTACAGCTAGATTCACTTTTTATCGGATCTTAACTAAAACGCTTTGTATAGGATCACCAGGTTTTGTTTTAATGTCTGGAATGTCAAGCTAATCCACTTTTCATGTTGGAGTACCTTTCATTTCGTTTGAAGAGGCGAGTGGAAAGGATTCGTAAGTTGGCCTCACCAGAAGCTGTAAGAGGATTGCCTTGGAGCTGTGATTGTAAATTTGTGCAAATAGGTCCTCGGTGCACGGCCCTGTGATTCCGATGAATTCTTTTTGAGCTTTTGTCCGTCATGTGACGGACGTAGTCAGAGCAGGACACCATGCTTTACGATAATTCACCAAGCACAAAAACAAGAAAGATGGTTGGCTGCAATCCTGTCTACTTTCAATAGTTTGGCTAGGTCCACTTGACGAGATATCTCATGATTTTCCTACATGCTGTTGCAAAGTGAAGTGGCTGTAATTGAAGCGTAAAATAGATGCGATTGTGGCCGAACAGCTGCATCCTCCCCTTGTTTCATCCTGCAATGGTGCCGCATGTGATTGCGGAAAACAACCTTTTCTATCTGATCTACTTTTGTCGTAGACGCGTTCTCGTTACTTTATGCCAGTCGTCTTTTTCATTGTGATTCTTAATGTAACAGGTTGCAGCTGATGCACTTCCTCTTCCCCAAAAAATACCTGGTCTACTTGTGTGCTTCTCAACCTTTTTATCAAATGTTCAGTAAATCGCTGCTCTTTATTTATATCAACCTTTATATGGAATATGCATTTGTATGCTGTCCTACTAAACGATGACAGCTTTTTTGAGTTTTTATCCAACA
>CAAALY010000048.1:0-14156 GCA_900617795.1 Protopolystoma xenopodis
GTAAGAAGCAGTTAACCTATTATAAGGGATAAATTGTCCTGAATCCCAACCATCAAATGGACTATTTATAACAATTAATCTATGAGGCAGCACGAATTACATAGATTACAACTTTTTATGAGTCAATCACTCACAAGTAGCATAGGGATTAACTATAACTCTCGTATGTAGCTCGACATTGCACACTCTTTTGGATCTTTGGGAATATGAGATCGTGCAATCACTTCATAATGAAATTATGGCGAAGTGTCATTACCTATAATGTGCTTGCAAGATAAGGGGAATATGTTGCCTTTCTTCTTTGGGATTTGACTTAGGATTATGTACTTTTTGTCCATATACATGAATGGCTAAACTTATGCCTTGTACTTAGTAATTACATTCAATTTCCACGCTCTTCTTGCCACGCTGGTAGCGAAACAAGTTGATTTATATCCTAAATTAGTATGCTTGTTAGTGGTCTTCAATACTTTCTGCAGACTGCCATAAATATGAATGCATTTTTGCCCATTTTTCTAATAAAGCATACTTGCAAAATATGTAAAAGTCGGCAGTTACTGTCAGTAGAGGGTAAAACCATGTCAGAAGATCGATATTCCATCAGCACACTATCAAATAAGGATGTCAATTTCCAAATAATTTGATGCTACTTTGCTAAAGATGTATTTAATCCGATAGCCCGTTCATTTCAGATCTCACCTTAGAGTTTGCTGGCTCGGGAAGTTGGACTCAAACAAAGATCAAGTGGGCGTAGCAGCAAAACCGTTATCAAATTAACTCAAAATACTGGTTTTAGCTAGCTTATATTTTTATAGGAGAAAAGTATTGAATTTCCCTCTTAATGACAAGAATGAAGAGGATTAATGCATGAGTTAAGGTTCATTGGCAGGACTCAATTTTTGCTTCATTCTCAATAACATGGGTACCATATCTCCATTACAAACCGTAGTTGTTTCAAAATTTGCATAAAGCAATAAAACTCTACTTAACTACGAAAAATAAGTAACCTAGTCGATTGTTATAGCAAATATACGTTTGTTTCATCGACAATCCCACCAAAGAATATCATATGACAAAAGGCCTGGCCTTCCTTGAAATTCACATCTGCCCTCTGACCCAAGGGCATTCGTGGCAATGTCGTCGAGTGGTTAATGTGTCAAGCTCCCATTCTGCACTGTCACAGTTCGAATCCCGCTGGGGATGTTGATAAGACCGATGCGAGGAGAACAACTTTTGGGAAAGCAGGGCAATGTGAAATTCAATGGAAACGTCAGCTCTACTCATATCATTGTGGGAAAATTCAACTTCCAGTCCTTCATCACCTTAAACGAAATCGGGTGAATACATCTCATATTATTGATTTACTTGTAGTCTCGACACTCTACTTACATACGAAAAGTAAAGCAATTATTTTCTACTTGGATTAAACTTATTATAAAATGAAAATTAAATTTCTTTAATGCTCATATATTAGAACCCAAAGAAAATGAAAGGGGATGTTCATACAATGAAACAATACTTTTTGCTTAAAACCTGAATTACGCATCATATTGGCTGAACAAATCCCACGCTCTTAATAACCGAAAAAAACAGATAAATATACTTACAGGTGAGATTTCATCCTATAGCATTTTTTGCACGAACATCTATGCAGTCTGAGCTATACTTTCGAAGAAATAAAAGTGAATTTGCATCTCATAGCGAGAAATGTAACTCTAGGCTCTAGGTCTCAGATAACGTAAAAACTTCTCCTTATAAATATCTGCAGCTCTCTATAAATACCTCGAACATTTAGTGATTGAATCTCAGATCATCAAAGAAAGTAAAAAAATAGCACAGGGATGCAAAAAATCCAACTCGAATCCTATCAAAAATATATAGTAGATCATTTTTCCTAGTCTGCATATTTAAATAATATATGATTTGATATAATTTTATAATCAATATATAGGCATCTCTTCTGCCGACATCTTTTGAGATGATGGAGAATAAATGGAAAGACTTGGTTAAAAAAGGGTTATCAGTCTAAACATTAACGACTAGGCGAGCTGGTAAATTGATTAAAAGTATCATTTTGCATCAAGGAATATGTCTTATAGTATCATACCCTTAGGGAATCAACACTAAATTATCAGTAGACATAGAAACATAGCTATTATAATCATTTGTAAATAAAATGTGATTATTTGACGAAATTAGTTATTAGTAGAAGCAATTTTCACTAATAGTCGGCAAAGTTACTTAACTATCTAAAAGGCAGTAGTGGGAGTGAACGTTCTTTAAAAGTCTCCTGAGAGAATTCATGAAAGTTGCAGTAAAATAGGTAGGATGTGAACTCTTTGCTTATAGGACGATTAAGAAGGCAGAAAGCTGATATCGGATCTATGGGCTTTATCTATTTCCAGACGTATGTTGTTTGACGAATCCCTTTTTGTGAAGGGATGCAAATCAGCATGAAACCGCCTTCAGGCTCTGTGAACTCACGGATGCCTTGTGCATTCATCCGTTTAAGTTCATCAATTGTCTGCGCACGACGAACAGCCGCCGGAAGTCGAAGAAAGGATGCACCAGCCTGCGAAGAGATCGGACTTCGCGAACTGTCCGACCGATCGAATGCCCCGAGCCAACGGACGCCATAACCGTTGACACCATCGGCCGGCAGCCACCGTCGGGAGGGTAGTGTGCAGTCAACGGTCGTCATGACGTCAGGAAGCGGAGTCGAGGCGACAGGCCGAGCATGTGGCTTGCAAGTCCCATTGACGAGGGAGGAAGAAGGAGCATGTTTCGAATGGAAGGAGCCGGGTAGCGAAGGCGACGAGGAGGAGGGGGATGCGAAGGCAGGCGTAGGAGCCGGCGTGTTTCCGGCCAGTCGACACGATGGGCCGACAGTGCCACGATGACAGACCGACCGAGCAGAATAGGGCAGGATCGGAGGTTGCGTGGGGGAGGGAGGAGGTGCAAAGAGATGAGTCGGGGCCGGGCAAGGCGTTTTGTGACCGGTCAGGTAAAGTGGTTGGCAAGAGGTTGGGGGCAAGTTGGTCGAGAACGCGGAGGAGGAGACAGAAGAGATGGAAGACGACGAGGACCAGGGTTGTCGGAGGAGCCGAGTCCTGGGCTGTGCGGCAGGGCGAGTCGACCGATCGGGCAATTGTGGATGAGCCGGTCTTAAGTTGTGCGTCGAGCCGCGAGAGACAAGCCCTCCGATGCTTTTACCGCTCGCCACGCCCGAATGAGGCGGATTGGGGACTTGTCGCAGAAGCTGAGTTCGTCTGCGCAATGTTGGTGCTGAAAGCGGCGTCCTCTGATAGCCCGGAGCCAGCGGTAGCTGGGTTCGACCGCCCGACTGCCAGCCTTGGGCGGCCAGGCAGTCGGAATTCGGCTCAAAGGGCACACTTCGCGACAGAGCCAACACGGTCGTGCCTAGGCTGGGAACCCTGCCGGAGGACGCAAATCGCTGGTGCACCGGCGAATGTGGCCCCAGAGGAAGGCTGTCTTTCGAGCTAACCCGGCCAGCCGAGGCGGGCGCAATGGTACAGGCGTCACAGTCGGTGGGCCAGACTGCCAGCGGTCTGCAAGAGACTGACTGACTTGGTCGGCTAGCTCTACCATTGAGTACCATTCTCACGCACCCTATCCACTAAACCGGCTTGCCGCATATGCTTGCGCAAAACCTGGGCAGAGGACACAAGCAGTACATTATTGTACACTGTGGTACAATATGATACACTTCATAATCCGCTGGGTCAAGGTGATTCTGCTTAACAATTGGTCCTGACGACCAACCTTCGTGAGAGCCTCGGCAACGCGAGGCGCTTTGTCATTCTTAAGGGGAAGTAACTAATGTGAGCAATTTAGAAGAGAAGATGATGCACAGCCAGATTGAATATAGCCCTTGACATGGGCATCGCGCTTCAAGCTCCAAGTGTCCGGCTTAACAGCACCAAGTACAGCGCGGATCGATTGGTCCGGCCTCGGGAGTACTGGGGCCGAGTTCAAGCTGGACGTCTCTAAGCACACGGTGACTGCACAAACTTGAAGGCATCAATCGGTCGAGAGGGTACAACGGTTGCAAACTGACCAGAGCGGGAAGGTCGGGAACTCGGTATAAATGGCCGATCCTGATCATCGCTTGCTAGCTTATCCTGCGAGGCTGAGGAAGAAATGATTCGACTTGTCATTGAGACACATGCCCTACAACATGTATCCACAAATACCGGACGATAGGGTGAACGAAAGCTTGTGGAAACCGGTCACAGAATCATCGCCGGGCAAACAACAAAGGTGAGAGAGAGATGAGCTTGACGCGTGCCAATTCACGCAAGCACACATACCAATAATCGGGAGGTGGGTAGATACAAATAAAAGTATACCGACAAGCATATTCTACATAATAAACATGGACAATAAAATGAATTAATGAACATCTGAGCCTATTTATATATGCACAAGAAATAAAAGCTTAAAAACCAGAAGGGAATATCGGAAATAATTAAACAAAAAAGCATAGAAAAGTAGATAGATAGGCGGGTAAACAGAAAAATAGAGATCGGCAAGCCCGTAGATGGGAAGATGCCGTCATCCTTCAATCCATGATTAGCTTAACTCTGATTGGCCGAAGATCCACTGTTTGCTCCGTGTGTGCCTGGGCAATGGCTAGAAGGAGCATTTTCCCTTCTTCCATGTCAAAGCCTTCTACCTGGCCTAGTTCAGATAGGAGGTTTGTACATCAGTCGACTAGTCTGAATCATGGCCTACAGGAAGCTGACGGAACTGGACAAACCTAAACTCTTAGAAAGAACCCACACGTGCAGATACACAAAGCCTCCTGCAGGCACACTCGTCCAAACACCGGTACAGCAAGGCCAGGTGATAAACTGAAACCATCAGGAGCAACTTTTCGGTGTGAGTAGATTTCTAGACTATCAGTTATTCTTCAACTAGAACTTGGTCAGCATCGGTCACTCGATATGAAATAAGGACTGATAAATGAATGTTTTCCCAAATTAAGATGAATAGACCTGAAGATCCCATTGAATTTCATTAGCCTTGACTCACAAAAGACCAGAGTTGACTGTAATTGTGACCTCACCTTGGTCTCATCACGACCATTAACACATTCAATACCGGGCCGTGGGAAGCGTGTAGCCGTGGATGTGTGACGACGATATAACGTCGGCATATGATCATGAAAAAAATCGACTATCGGGATTTAACCCACCTTAAGCTGACTAGGGTGATTAATCGAAGGTATGAAAGCCAAAATGATGTGGCCTTAGAGTGATTAAGTTCTTATTCGTTAGGCGCTAAGATTTCGAAAGACAGAATACGGGTAGTTTACTTTAAAACAAATCTTTGTTTAAAATTTTGTGGAATTAGAGGCGCGAGAGGCGGATTTAAATAGCTGAAGATGAGGAGAATTTTAGCAATGATTGCATTTTTCCAGAAATAATACTTTTTTTATTGCCTATAGTCACTAAATATTTCTTTGACTTTGTTTACTCAACCCGGTCATATTGGCAGTAAGACCGAAATCCATAGTATGCATGATACTATCTAGAGTCGGATTGTGAACTTGTCAAATTCCCAGATGCTTCACCGGCATCGTAGTCTACATCGTCAGCAAGCATTGTCAGTCTTAGCACCACCCCACAAATATCCAATCAGACACGTGAAGCCAATCCTTTTACCAATTGCATGCTAAACAGTTGTGGTATCTTTCCTTCTGTCCTGGTGTATTGACCTATCTTGTATATCCTCGTACTCACCTTCACTATTCTAATTTCTTACTTACCTAAACTTAGTCGAAGTGTGCCCTTTTGAGTAGATTTAGTGAGACATATTCACACATCTTCCTGGTTTCCACATGCCACCCACTGTACTGGGAGTGTTGAACCAAGAACAAAGATTAGACCGAAATCTTCTTAATCAGAGTCACCTAATCAATAGGATCAGTATCTTATCTACTGGGTTCAATGATTTCACCCGATAAAGTTGACTTCTACCCCTTGTGATCAGTATATTTTCTTCTATAAATGCTTCAGACCGTCACCGCAGCAGCCAAGAGTGCTTATGCGATATCTAAGAAAATACTTAGAATTTTGATCGCATGGTAAGAAAAAATTGGATGAATTCCTCAACTTACTAAACCAACTTGATGAAAGAATTAAATTCACAATTTAAGTGGAGGAAGATGAATGAATGCCTTGCCTGGATGTTGTAGTCATGCCCTCCAACGAGACAATCAAGAGGAGACTATTAAGAAAGAAATTACATGTGAGAATAATCCTCAGTTTTCAGCTGCATCTCAACTACAGACTTGAGATCGGAATACTGATGAGTTTGATCATCAGAAGCTTTAGACCAACGGACATGGACTTCTGGAACAAAGAGTTGAACAAACTGACTCGGATTCGCCTTAGTAACGTGTATCCCAGAGAATTCATAGAAAGAAAAATAGAGGTCATTGGGAGCAGCTATCAAATTGATTATTATGAAAAAAAATCAGGAATGGGGAAGAAGACCAAAATTGGATTTGCCCACCATCCTGTGAACTGAACCGAAGATTTCAACCGTTCCTAAAAAAAATAGGATATCAAGGTGATAACATAATTAAAAGCAACACACTTAACCAGTCTGCTAACGCAACACGAGAGAGCTGACGGACTGGATTGCTCGGAAGTAAATCGCATAAAATGTGCCAACTGTGCTCAGAACTTAATTGGTGATACAGGAAGAAAAATCAGTCTACGAATCAAGTAACCCCAAAGGCTGCAAAAACATAGATACGGATAGATCCGTAATAGTTGGACACATTGTACGGACAGGACAAAAATCGACTGGAAATCGACAGGAAGGCTGGCTGCATATGCTTAAAATACAAGAAAATGCAAGATACGAGAAGCCATCAATGGATGGACGAAAAGAAATGTAATGAATAGGAGACTTGGAGAAGCCAGGAATAGAGAAAACTTTGCATATTGCCTGAGCAAACTCGAAGGAGATCAGGAAATAACAAGATCAGTACAACGAAAATGATCAGTTCAAGGAAATATTTTCAGCCCTGGCGACATGATTTATTTATCACTCAAGCCATCAAACAGGTAAAAGTATAGACGACCGGGCCACTATCTGGCGTCTTAATTAATATCAGGCATAATCGGGGAATACAAAAACGCGAGAGGATTGTCTATAGTGTCCCTGAGGCATACAATATTTAATAGAAAACGGCATGTATAAAAACTAGAGAATCTAAATATTATATGACGTAATCTGATTTCTCTACATACGTGCAATTTAACGGTTAAGAATTTTAGTCGAAATATCTTTAACTTATCTATTGCATCAGAAATGCCCACCAACAAGAGTCAATACTTGCATAATTCTGAGTAAAGTGTAGGGCATTGTTCTAAATTGGTGTCTTCATAAATGAGCTAGTCATAAATTAGTCAGTTCTGAAAGTTCCAAAATAACCTTGATTATCAGCCTGCTTAGTAATTACTTAGAAAAATACTTCGAATGTTGGTGAATATACTTAATAATTTAATTAAAGCGTCAATTTCTCAATGTTAAATATGGTAATAGATGCGAAAATTATTATTAGTAAATATCCTCGATTCATGCCGAGAGTATTCTACCTGCAGCCATAAGAAAGGAAAACAATCAGACTTAATCCAAATTTAAACTATCAATTTTTAACTGAACCGAAACATCTAGCCTAACCGCAGGTATCTGAGTGTCTTTAAAAAGCCTCACTTGTAAAGTAACATTTTTGCATATAATTTTGCTCAGTTTGGCCAAACCAACTAATTTTGACTAACTAATGCATAAATGTCTTATAATCATACAGTAAATGGGTCGTATGTCCACCTTAAGTCCATATAAATTAAACTAGTATTCAGGAGTAAACACCATATGAAACGATAAATCATCTGTAATTTGCGCTATCGAAAACATTTCTTTCCAAGAAATCGCCTTCGCGACCCAAAGCCGCTAATTTAGGGCTAGCCTGTTACAGTATTAAATTTTTTCTCTATGTAAAATGCCTGCTGGGGCCACCATTAGAGGTGTTATAGCCAGATTTGTACGAGAAGAGGCTAAACATTTAATCTAATTAGGCAAACAGATTGTGTTAGCCGTAGTCTAAGTATGCACAAGCTAATTAGATGTAAAGGAGACCTGCAATCTTTTGAGAGACAATTATAAGCATACGTTATCTTCAAACCTTAAGTTCATTTAGATTTTATGTAGATAACAAAGATTAACTTATTTATGATAGGATATATATAAACGTTGACTGAACCTGCATTATGTAAATTAAATTTACAGCAAATATCTAGGGCTGGTGAGTATCACCTTTTATTTGGTATAAATATTCAACGAAGCAAAAGGAAAAAAATGCTGGCTACATCATAAGCCAACTGGTACTTTATAGTTTAATAGTTAAAATATATTTAGTGAATTCAAGACAAAGTTTCATTTACTAGCTGGGAATACTCATTACAAAAGGCGGTATTAATTAATATTAAACATATATACTAACATGTAAAAGTGTGACTGTTCAAAAGGCAAGCACACTTGACATGATCTAATAGTAAGCATAAGATTCAGTTCGCTTAGCTGCAACATTAAGGTAAGTATTTTATAGTTCCTAATTCGTCACCAGGAATAAATAATAAAAAATGAAGCTAAGCTAGCGCATATCGTATTCGCTTACCAAGCATATCGCCTTGGCATAAAGAGAAGTCTTGATTTTTCCATAATTCTTCACTGTGTTTAGTATCAAAAAAAGTATTTTGACATGAAGTGTCAAACTGCTTTTTATATATCCAGTTTAGGTGTTTTTGCTACTAGAAACATTGCAGACAATTTTCTAGTAGATTGTCAAATCTAGATGAAAAGTCATTTTATAAGTACTTGAAGCTGCAATGACGGAGAAGTAAGAAGATCAATTCTTGCATTTTAAATAATTTGGGATCTACTTGCAATCAAGCAACTCGATTTCATTACGACTCTTTTTCTAGAAATATTATAACCCGGCTTTAATTTTATTCTGAGAGTTCATGAGACCCCGATTGAGGCTATAAAAATATTTCTTAAGTTAAATAACGAAATCAAATTAGATCAAAAGTGACAAGCATTACTGACATGAATACATGAAAAAACAAATATAACTTTTCAAATCTGAATTATTTCTGAATTTTCTATAACTTAAATTTTCATCTATCCTTGACTGAACTAGATCCATTTAATGGAAAGCAACAAGAATTGAATATATATATATATATATATTGAATAAGTATGTCTAAACAAGGTGATAAATAAGATTTCAAATCTTCAAATTAAAAATGGATAAACGGAACAATGACCAAAAATGCAAAGTTGTTGACGATACAGGTTTCGCGAACTGGATAATCTAATTATCTTAATCTATCTTATATTCCTACAGAGAAAATGCAAAGTAAAAAAACAATTACTCAAATTCACTAATGAGTGATTACGGTTTGCAAAAATAGATCATAGGCTATACGATGTAGTCAAATAAACTATTGAACGAATTTATTAATTCACAGCCAATAAGCGGTTAAAATATTCGCTTACATGAGATGTAGTCACCCCATTTCGTTTAAAGTGATGAAACACTAGTATTAGAATTTTTCCTCAATGATATGAGTAGAGCTGAGGTTTCCATTAAATTTCACCGATTTGCTTTCCCAAAAGTTACTCTCATCCAGGTTGGACTGCAGTTTCGACCTCACGTAGGTCTTAGCAACACCCTCAGCAGGAGTTAAACCATGACAATGCCGAATGTGAGCTTGACACGTTAGCCAATCGTCCACATTGCCATGAGTGATCTTGAGTCACAGGGCAGATCTGAATTTCAAGGAAGGCCAGGCCATTTCCCACATCACATTTTTTGATACGGTAGTCGATGAAGCAAAGGTATTTTTGCCATAACAATCGACTAAATTGCCCTTCTTTTCGTATATAAGTAGAGTTTTGAGACTACCAGCAAATCAGTTATATGAGATATATTCATTTAGTTTCGTTTAAAGTGATGAAGGACTGGTAGTAGAATTTTTCCAAGATGATATGAGTAGAGCTGAAGCCTCCATTTAATTTCCCATAGCCATGATTTCCAAAAATGGCACTCGTGGCAATGTGGCTGAGTGCTTAACGTGTCAAGCTTGCATGCTGCACGGTCAAGGTTCGACTTCCGCTCAAGATTTTGATAAGACCTAGGCAAGGTCGAAATTGCAGTCCACTTTGGATGAGAACAACTTTTGGGAAAGCAAGTATCTGTGAAATTAAATGAAAACATTAGCTCTACTCATATCATTGTGGGAAAATTCTACTACCGGTCCTTCATCACCTCAAATGAAATAGGGTGAGTACAGATCTAATTATATAAGAAAAATACTCGCTTGGCTAATACTTTGTTAATATTTCTGGCATTACCTACGTTAGTTTAATTTCATTTGTACGCATACACTACTTAAGTAGTGCAATTTCTATATTTAAGTTTATCTTTTTATATTAGTTTGATGAGAATCTCGGATTCGATTACTGGCATTGTGGGTCTTTGTTGAGATGACATTAAATTTTATTAGGTGTCACCAGAATATGAAGTTAGATCTTTGCTTGCCTGCTATGACATTAACTAGTTATACTCCAACACTCTATTTGGAATATCGCAAGCTATCCCCTCTTGCCTAATAAATAACTTGAAGTAAAATAGTAGCTGATTTCGTTGTCATGAGTAAATATACAATTCTTGGCAAGGGGAGTGGACATATCTATCTTCGTTTCCTATAGTTTTACCCAAAAAGAGTTGACTACTACAATAATAAAAATGTAATCAATTTTAACTTTTTCTAGATTAGATAGATGATGTTATCGTTCGTACCTCGTGATAGAGTGTTCGGAAGCAAGTGAAGTGGTCATGCGTAGCAGATGTGGCCACCACAGCTGTTTAAGTGAGCACGCAGCCATACCACAACCTGATACCATTAATGCTGGCACAATGAACACGTTTCGGAAGACTTTTATTCTGGGTGGCCATTATTCAGGGGAGTCAATACAATGTAAGAAGGTTAGTTCACAAAAATGTCTTCAATCAAAGTTTTTCTTAAATTTTTATTAAAACAGAAACTACACAGAACCAGTATTGTTATCATAGATTGCCGACAGGTTTTTGTGATATGCCGAACAAAGGGGGGTTAGCATTTTATAATAGACTAAACCAAAACTTAACCCAATAGGGTTAGCATCACTAGTTGAGCTGATAATGATAATCGATTGGCAAATATAGATTTCGTTTTTAGTAAATAGCAAGAAGCGTGATCTAAAGTGTTTATTATAAAAATTCGGGATCGCTTGGAAACTCTTGGTCTGCTTGGTGAAGGTTTATCGGTGACATATTCGATTGCGTGTTTCTAACCCTCTGGGGTTAATAGGTCCTACAAATGCTTTAGCATCATACATTATAATAAGATTGTCGTCTATATACTAATAGTCAGGACACTACATTGGTACATGCAGTCAGTCATCGATCCACTGCCTAAAAGCACAGCAAAAATTGTGGAAGACGTAGTTCAAGTCACATTTTTTCAATATCTGCCACTTTCTGCAATACATTTGTTTAAATGAAGTCAAACCGAGTCTGTGCACCTGAATGTCACCTCACCTATTTTCACTAGCCTTGATTAAACAGATGTTTTTATTCGTGTATGATACCTTGCGGTCTTTTATGACTGTTAATTTTTTTCATGAATCCCAAGCAAAAGTTCACTTTCAAGGCACTTATGAACCCTCTTGCCAATCAACCCGCAAGGTTCTTCACCTGCTCTACTTCGGCATCAGATCTGTGACCAACTAGCACTCGTAGCTGCGCAACGGGGTGGTAATGCTGAAGCTTGACACGAATGGTGCCGAGTTCAAGTCCCGTTGGGACTAATGGTGATGTCGAAGCCGTGGTCAACAAATGGTGGGAGAGCCGCTATGGAGATACGGATAAGCGAACTTCAACATAATTGCGAGACCCTAATTGTTGTCAACCCTATTATCAATCCTTCCATAATCTTAAGCGATGCGAGGTGTAGTTCTATTTTTGCAAAATACCCCCTGATAGATTGGAAGTCTACTTATTTTTTATATAGAATAATCGTAGTTCGTAATATAACCTTCAAGTAAGCATTATTGGTATCAGTCCCATCATAAAGCACGAATAGAAAGAAGTCCGGCTTGCCTTTAAAGTGATAGTTTCTCTATGAACCACAAATTATGTCTGTGGCGTAGACAGGAGCGGCGAGAACTATATGTTCAAACAGAATATCATAACTCCAAAATGAGCTTCCTTTGGATTCTTTTGAGACTAGCCCACCAATCCCCTCTAACCAATTCTTCATACGAAGTAAAGGATTCAGTGACATCTTCATCTTCAGGAAATCGATGATGTTTTAAGGTTACTCTACGACCTTTTTAATACTCTGAAGTTTCCCTTTTCTTCAAGAATACATTCTTGCTTGGTCGAGAAATCGATATAGCCCCGTTGGGGAAAATCTACTAATGACTTCCACTCGTTTTAAATGCTAAAACTACATCTAAACTATTAGGGAAGTCTTCTAAACCTAGGTTTCAACATATCTGGTGGTTAATAAGCTTTGTGATAGCGTCTTCACATGAATTTTAGAATGCAAAATAAGCAGATGCAATCGCGAATTCATATGCGGTGGTACATTTATGTATTCACTACCTAGTTATTAGTTCACTTAACTAGGATTTAAGTCGAGGAATGAAAAGTTGCACAAAAAATTTGCTTATCAGGAAGGCGAGAAAATTTTGCTGCAATTGTATAAAACCATATAATGAATAACATTAAAATATTAGCACGCATGAGCCCAGCTTAAGAGCAAGCAAAAGAAGTCTAAATTAATGGTATATACCCTTAAAGGAATAAAGTATCACTATATACACCATATCCCATGCACGCACCAACTCTTTCAGAGGTCATATCACGACTTGCACAAATTGAAATTATTCCATAAGCATTAAAAATGAATAGTTGCGTAGGAAGACCTAGAGGAACGCACCTTGTCCGAAGTCCATAGTTAACATGATAATTACCAGAGTCGAACCGTTGACTTGGTAGATTCTCAGACGTTTCGCCGGCATCGTAATTGGCATCTTCAGTGAGTCAGCACCATGCTACAACTAGTCGACGAGACAAGTGAAGCCGATCCTTTGACCAATTGTCCCTCATTCCTTCCTCGGGTATTTAGGCATCTTATACTTTCGTATTACCCCCAGGACAGAATAAGAGATACCACAACTGTTTAGCAGACAATTAGTCAGTGTCTACCAATATGGTGGTGCTAAGAATGGAAAGGCTCACTGACCATGTCGACTAAGACGCCGGTGAAACGTATGTGAAGGTACCAAGTCCACGGTCCGACTCTGGAAATTATCATGCCAACTAGGTACTCTGGACAATGTGCGTTCCTCTAGGTCTTCCTGTCAATATGACAAAGTTATGAAAACATTGTCAAACAACTACTGTACCACGGAAGCAAACTGCGACCATACAAAAGGCCACACCATCTTGGACTTTATACCTTCGATTAAAAAGTGAAGTGTAGTTGACTCTTTATAGGAAAAAGAGGTATTAACCAAACAGAAGTAGAAGTTTAGTCAGCCACATTTCTTAGCTTAAATGCATTGGTGTTTTTTTCATAACTGATGGTACCTGGCAACAACGATATTTTCGTTGGACAGACGAAGGTGCAGTACTTATTTAGCGGGAACACAGGATGGTGAGCCTTAGTCTTATTGGCAGAATCTAAAACTCGAAACGTTAAAACAATCCTTGCCTTTCAGGAAAGTACAATTTATGAGTCTCCTCCGCCTGCATCTTCGAACAAACCGAGCAGTATGCCAAAATCAACCCAATGTGGGACCCTTCGAAACCCGGCTTATCTGCAAATCTGCAAAGTTTAGTAGATTTCGCCTCATAATTCGAAAAGTAAGCCAGGTCTAGAGTCAATGCGTGTCTAAATGTGCAGATGCAAGTATTTTATGAAAAATGCTTGCTTATCTAGTCTTGTAAAGATAAGAATTATAAGCAAGGAAAGGAAATTTCTAGCAGCTGAAAAAGACTATCC
>CAAALY010000049.1:0-14143 GCA_900617795.1 Protopolystoma xenopodis
TGTGTGAAAATTATACTACCAGTCCTTCATCACCCTAAACGAAATAGGGTGAATACATGGAATATAACTGATTTACTGATAGTCTCGAAACTCTACTTATATCCGAAAATTAAGATAAACATGTTTCATAAGGCCACACTTTAACTTTGAAGTTTGAAAGGGGGATTTACGCCACAATTGTTAGTTGGGTATAAAGCTGATTATCTTAAGATGACTTAAGTAATGTGATAGAAAACATTGATATAGGCTTAAACAAATAATCTTGAGATTATCAATAGACTTGCATTCATTAAACTCATTATACTTGAGATTATATTTCTTCATAGCCTTAACGAAAATATCATTAGATTAATAAAGAAAAAATACTTGAATGGAGGCTAGTTGAGAAGAAATGAAGAACCAGTTACCTGTTCTGATGTCCTACCGTTTTCTTCTTAATTATACCCTACAAATGTAGATCGATTAAGAAGCATAAAATCTGCTTACTAAACCGAATTTTTCCTTAACAGTGGGCATAAATGAAGAAAGGGTGGGCGTCTTCTACAAAACTGTATCTATCCCTAACTTTCCTACCAGATCATCTATATTGTATAGAACGAAGAAATCACGGCAAAATAAGGTCACGAGAGAATATATCGGGTTGTCTTTATCTTTCTAAATATGCTCAATGGAAACGTTTATTTTTTACTAAAGCCATGTTTATTTAAAGTATGTCTGAGGAATAAGTATTGCCATGTTGTAACTTCTTCAGCCAGCCTTACTATTTATCAAAATAATTTTTATCTACAAGCCTAATACTGATTGATAGCAAAATTTCAGCCCTAAGGGTATACATGCTAGTGTAGGATATAACCAGAATATGCTATACATATTTTTCTGCCTTATAAAAAGAAGACTGAGAAGTTAATTTTATTTTAATGGCTATCTGAGTATATGCACGTAAGCAAACGTGTACAAAACATCCAGTGATAATTACCTGTAATTAGTAAAGAGCGTGATATAATTTCCTGGAAATCAAGGTTTAATGATCTTTTTTTCGACTCGGGTAAACGCATCACTACATACGCAAAATAAATAAAATCTGCCTTATTGATTTAATCAGCATTCTGTTGGAAATAATATGTCTCGAAATGGTACGGATATTTTCAATGTGATTAGTTTTCGTGATTATCAGTAGTGCTATTGTAACCCCTACAGAACGGACGCTTCGCAGTCTTATCAAAACTCCCTAGGCCACAGGCACCTTTCCGAATCGTGTCCACAATTTAGTATGTATATTTGTACCTAGCGATAACCGTGATTTTTTCAATGATCTTGATACGTTATTACATTTCCTAGCATCTAGAGCATTCTCTACTCCATTTATTTCGATAGCAGTCTAAATTGTGCAAAGGAGTGTCTCGAGTACTACTGTAGACGAAAAAGAAGTCGCTGCCACCAACAGGAAATGAATATCAACCAATTTAAACCTTCACACCGGTCCATTGAAAGTATATAAATGTCTAAATCATCCCTGACAGGTCGAAAAATGGCAAAGTAGAGATACATATATCTAACTAACTATTTTTGGGATCACTAATACCCCTTCAGCCGATGACCTCAAATATCTAAATAAAATTATTTCCCGAAATTGCTTCTAGGCAAAATGCAATCTTAATTCCTTTAGGCTATTCATTAAAATTATCTTTACAGCTGGAATAAGTACTACTTATGCATAGGCTAAGAAGTTATAGACTAGGGACAATACGTGAGCATATTCCTACTATCATTTCTGAGTGTTACTCCAAGTAATCAAAGTCTCTGAGCGATAAGTTTGGTGAACATGGATGCCACAACAACCATGTTTAACAATATATTTTCCTCAGAAAGTATTTGCCGTCACATTACGCTTACAGACTCACGATATTTTGAACTAATTATAGCCAACGTTTAGCGAAATTTCTTGCTTACCTGCGTAATAAACATGAGATTTTTTCGTATTTTATTAATTGTTTACAATTAATCTAAGAGAACTCTCCTCTTTTTGCACATTTAGAAGACCGTAAGCCGTGGTTGGTCTTTGCATCTATTTGAGGGAGTCAACTTTTTACTTTCCTAACTACATAAACATGCCCTTGGAGCACCCTTAAGCATGCAAAAACATCCTTTACATTAATAAAAATTTCTGTACCAACTAAGCCTACGCATGGCAGCCACTGTTCCGCACTTGTATACTATCAAAATTATCACAATATTACGAAATAAATATCTGGAAGTCCTGCTCTTTGCCTCATCATACCAAGAAATATCTTCAAGTTCTATAATATTCTCATCTATTCCGGTCTCTCTGTAATACTAATTTAATTCATAAGAATCTCCTTTTTCATCCGACAATGCGAAATTCAACTCTGTTCCCCAGAGCAGCACCCCACTATTATCCAGAGTTATAATGGACAAAATAATAACCTATACTTTGCCGTAATTTTCAAAATTAATTTGTTTAGACATTGTCTTATAAACCAAATATTTCGTTATTATTCAAAGAACCCCAATTTTGGTTTTATTCTACCCTTATCGCTTTAGCTAAACCGAATAAATTTCTGAACTAGGTTTTTTCTTATTATGATTTTGGCTCAAATCAGTTGGTGCAACTGGTCAACACTTTTGTTGGACCAAGTTCTCTTCGAAACTCTCGATATCTAAGCCACTATTTTACTAATATAACGGGATAAATCAGGACGATCACCACGAATATAACATATTTAGCAAGTAGGCTCAGAATTACATACACATACATATTGAATGTAAGTAAAGTTGTCGGTTGTATTAGAAAGGGCAGGCAGAGCACGAGTAATAATGGTATGGGTAGTGCAAAATTCAATTTGGTACCAGTTATAAATTGGTACCCGTCAGCATGTTATTCAGTTATAGTGTTCAAGACTACATGGCTGTGGAGCAAATGAATCGGCTATCGTTAGACAGTCACCCTCTATGGACGTGTTAATGACCGTCACGCCATTCCGTTTATATATAAATAAAAATATATTAACAATTATATACCATCTCCCTATTAAATATAGACAAGGGGCAGAATGCTACCGTGAATATAACAAGTGAAAATAATAAGCGATTGGCTATTACATTATAATAAGTATTCCATGTTATAAAAAGGGCAAAGATGTTTGTATGTATGAATTAACTGTATGGAATATTTAAAAATACACGGATGAAATAAGAAAAAATGATAAAGTAGTATCAACATGATGCGGTTCAGAGGCCCCCTCTAAGAATGGAATTATTCCTCTGATAGATTTGCGTGAGACAGTAAAAGTATTAATCTGATAAGAAATCACATCACCTTTATTGCAGCTCATAAAGCAAGAAACAATCGAAATATTTAAAGCATACTACTTACAAAGTACTTTTGCGCAGGCGAGTGCTCCGACAATTACTAACGATGCTTCTTCTGCTTACAATAAATATCAGCTATTACATTACATTAAATAACGGAAAAAAATCGTACAATTTTCAATGGGATGGAGCCAATTACATGACTTTATGTGCATACTCACTTAAGATAATACAAACTTTTATGGGAAGAATTTATCATACTAATTGCGACCTGCCTGTACACATTTGCCTCATCTACAATCACATTAAAACTATTTTGACTCCTTTCGGAGATATTGACGAGACTTAATCGAGCCAGCCCGGATTTTTAAAAATGTTGGGAGGCGAGGCTAAATGGAATTCGCTGGCATCGTGAGGCTTACTTATTTTATTCTAGTTAAAACTTTAGTATGGATTCTTCATACCTATGCATTTCTGGTCGTTTTGGCACATAAAAATACCAGATATAATAGTTCTCGGAAGGACCACGTTATTCTAAACTACCTATATTCTACTTATATCTCATTTATTTTTGGGTTGTGAATGCATCTGGTGTGTGAGTTGGAGCAGGTTAATCACCTTGATTTAGAGTTAACCTAATGTTTTTGTAAAAATGGAATCCAGACTTGAAACGAATGAGGATTTATCTTGTACTATGTAAACCTGAACGTCATAATAAAATCATACGACTTCCAAGAAGCAGAAATCTGTCTTCGGTTTTCGGTAGATCGACATGCTTAACACCTCCTCAGGCACATACACGACATATAAGTTGCCGAAACAGTTCTGCATGTCCGCCAGGCAGGTATAAGGTAACATGCTACCAGAGACCTCGGCGCCAGCCAACTGACAAGGCAATTCCGGACCCAAGGGACTGCACTTGGCAACAGAACGGATACAGACCTATCAAGTTTGTGAGTTGGCACTGGTTCGTCCTTGCCTGATCGTACATTTCCCGTTGCACTCGTTGCTAGGAGGTGGTAGTCGAGACAGGATAGTCCTCAGGAGACGAATGCAATATTCAAAGTCTTTGTAATTGGACAAAACAGCACAACAATTGTTAGTCCTCAAGGCTATGGTTTCATCAATTAGAGCTAATAAAGATTTCACAGTGCTGTGCCTCAGCACAAAGTGGTATAAAGCGTCTGGTTGATTAGATAAACAAAAATGTATGCAGAATATAGCAATATCATGATGATATCTTTTTCTTATGAAAGCCAATGTGGAAGAGTTTTCTACTTTACTCTCTCTCTCTAAGAGATGACAGTAGATACCTGCTGGTCTGCAGTCGTTTGCTTTTAGATTAAAGTTCCTGTTTATGCAGTCTACGAGAAATCCGTATCCAGTTCAAGTAAAAATGGGCTAAGATTCGCCATTTAAGGGGCAAGATCACTTCCAAAATCATTAAGTTAACGCCAAATTAGCACACACTAAAGAAAGACAAAAAGGGGTTAAAGAAATGGGGTACTAAATAATGTGGCTAGTTTCGCCTTCTGTCATACTTTGATTCAGTTTGGTGAGTGTGTGTGTGCCAGTGCTTTTATTTATGAACAGGTAGGAAGTAGCCGGTCATAAAGCATAGAGCTTGGCTGTGATTGAGCAGTGCAGATTAATTGTTGAGCTTAAGAGACGTGAGTAAAGAAAGTAATATCGTTGAGTACATTGGTTGAATCACCTTCTTTTTCTGGGTCGTTCAACAAACTGTTGCACCACCACAACAACTGAGTGTACGAGTTCAGCTTAAAATGATATCTCATCTAACGTGGTAGGGAATAAAAATGTTAATTTTCACCAGCACGGTTGTCAGAGTTGTCTGCCATTTTTTGATATTATTTGCCATTGAAGTAGGCATGAATATAATAAAACCTATGCTTTAATAATAATGTTTTTTGATGGGAACAGTAATTGACGGAATTACACAGAGAGGAGGAGTTAGAGTCCAAACTTTCTTGTGTTTGCATGCGTATGTTTGACTCTGGGTAGGTAAAGCCGAGTTGATAAGCCTCTGGAAAAGTGAAAATCTCTAGAGACTTAAACTTTAAGCTTAGTAGACATACAAGACAGGCATACTACATGGCAAATTCTGTGGTTGTACTTGTGTTGGCAACGTGTCGCAGTAGGCCATCCGACACGAGTATCTCGGAACGTATTGACAGAGAGAAATTTGACAAAGAGCGACCTCCAGGTTCATGCAGTCTCTGCTTCTGACCGCCTGTACTGTCGCACCTTGCCTTGGCAGGACTCAAACTCGCTGCTTTTCGATGCGCTAAGGATTCCGGGCATTTATTCCCTCCAATTATCCTCGAGGTTTTTAGCATATTGGCCTCATCATTGCTCTTTCTACATGCATTCATTTTTGGAAGTTTCTCCCTGCCATTGTTTTTTGTGCTGACTTCTCATGTGAGCGCTGATCGAACGAATGATCAGCACAGACTGATCGAGAGGGTGTAACGATCAACCGAAGATCGTTTCACTCAAATAAAGAATCGAAACTTAAAGACAACCTTTCTTTGACTTAAGATTAGGTTAAACAATACTTTTTAATATAAAAATGGGTCTATTTAAGGGAGCTAGACGGAATGGCCCACATGCAAAAGATATGATTATTGTCCCTTTCGCATAGGATAACTATCTTAATTATATAGAAAATTTCTGTTTCATTTAGCACAATGCTTCTACAGAAAATTGAAAAAATTCTCAATCTGTTACCGAATCTAGGTCTAAAATGATATAGATTAAACTGTAGTAATTACTTTTCAAATAAATTATGCTCCAGAGTAAATTTTATATATTTACTTAATTGCATGCTGAATTTTCTGCTCGTGCTCATAATGGCATTCATGCTTATATGTTTGAACATATTAAAATAATCATAAAGCGAAATAATCTGGGCTTACTATGGTGTCTGTAGAATTTATAATAATTGGGTTAATTAAATTGTGACTACTGACATTACTTTTAGTAGTAGTACCTCTCTTCACTCTCAAAATTTATTTACGTGCAAACTTATAGCTATTATGTAAAGTGCATGTTTTAATTTTTGGATTTACTCTATATTTGAGTTTTATTCTTGAAAGCATAATTGCAAGTAAGAAGTTTTCGTTTGGTTGTGAACGCGGAATCTTTGAGAAGTAATGCATATGTATAATGTGAAGAGAAACTGGGTTTCTTGGTTTTGTATCTTTTGGTGATTGATTGTGAATGCTGGTTTTTGGCTCTGACGATGTCGGTCACATGACGGACGAAAGCTCAACACGGAGTCATCGGGGTCGAAGGACGATGAGCACAATTCGACAGACACAAGGGCAAGACAACCCTCCTTCGGTATCCGGTAGAGCCAATCAACAAATTCCTTTCATTCGCCTTCTCAAATGAAATGAAAGGTATGCCAGTATATGTATAGTGTTGATGAAACTCCTCGAAAAGCAAATATGACCCACAAAAGTAATGAGTCGGGAGGGAAGCCTGAATAGCTCAGCTGGGCTCTCGTCCTCAATCGAAACGACTACTGTCAAAATCCCAGATGTGTGCTAATGTGGCCAAGGCTAAATTGAGACGAGGTGAGCGCGGTATTTTGGGATGAATCCTCGTCGAAAAATTTACCATCATTTCTTACGACATCGAAATAAAATGGCGTACAGTGACGGGAAATTCATCCGATAAGTAAATATTTTGCGGTAGTATTCTTTTTTAGATCGTCCATTCCTCACGTGGTGGAAACAAGGTGGCACCAGACTAGTTACCTACGAAACCCAGTTTTTCTACATACCTACTTATCTATTGTCTGCAATAGTCAAATGTGCGAAAGCACAATGATCATATAAGGCTAAGTCGAATAGTCGTTTTCTTCATTGAATATAGACCTATGCTCATTATATTCACAATTAGGCCATTATAATTAATTTTTGTATTTTAAGTGGACTTTCGAGACTACTAGTAAATCAGTAATATGGGATGTATTCATCCAAATTCGTTTAAGGTGATGAAGGACTGGTGGTAGAATTTTCCCACAATGCTATGAGCAAAGCTGACGTTTCTATTGAATTTCACATTGCCTTGCTTTCCCAAAAGTTGTTCTCATCCAGACAGAAGTGGACTACAGTTTCGACCTGCATCGGTCTTATCAACACCCCCAGCCGGGAGTCGAATCGTGACAGTACAGAATGTGAGCTTGACACGTTGACCACTTGGCCACATTGCCACGAGTGCTCTTGGGTTACAGGACAAATGTGAAGTTTAAGTATGACTAGACCTTTTGCCATATCATGTTCTTTGGTGGGATTGTGGATGAAGCAATCTTATATTTGCTATAACAATCGACTACGTTATTTACTTTTCGTATTTTAAGTGGAGTTTCAAAACTACCAATAAATATTTCATTCTGCAAGTCACGGTTCGACTCCCGCTGGGGGTGTTGATAAGACCGATGCGAGGTCGAAACTGCAGTCCACTCCAGGCTGGATGAGGACGACTTTTGGGAAAGCAATGGAAACGTCAGCTTCGCTCATAGCATTGTGGGAAAATTCGACTACCAGTCCTTCATGACCTTGAACGAATTTGAATTTTTGCATCAAAGTTAAGGATCAAACCAAAGGAGGCACGAGGAACCTCCGCTTACGTCATCGTATAATTAGGAAATTTATGGCGACTAGATAAATGAAGATAAAAAGAAAAGATTTCCTCTTGCTAAATTTCAAAAATTTAGCAGCCTATCTAATACGTTAGCTCAAATTAAACGATTGACTCTTATACTAAACTAGCAAACCCATACATTCACGCAAAATATTTTAAAGGGATTGAAATATGTTTAATTTATTTCCCAGTATATCATTCTTATGCTCATTTCGGCATTATCAAAATGAGATCACTATACAAAATCTAAATATCTAGATCGTCCATAAATTTATAAAATTTTGTATTTTTATTATTATTTTCCACAGGCGGTTTTTTATCATCAGAGCATGCTAATGAAAAAGGATGCAAATTCTTCATTCGTCACATCGGCTTTGCATAAAGTTCGTACCTTCTTTTAATAACTGTTCAATACTCTCTATGCTTTCTGAGAAGCTACTTTAGGTCAGAATGGGAGAAGCATCCTCTAGATTTCCTGGTTTAAAAAGTATTGTAAACATATTTATTTGTGGGAGCATAAAACATTTGCTGTAAGTCGTTTTCAGGCAAGCAGCAGACTTCTTATTACTTCAGTGTCTAAGGGTAGAATTTTTTTTCTGAATTCTATCTTTAGAGGACACCAAAAGTACATAAAATGGGATTTACTTATTAATGGCTGTTTCATACTTCGTTTATTCCAACTTACCTCTAAGTTAACGCAAAATAAATATTCTTGATTCGGAATACATGAGAACTAACACCTTATTGTTCGTATGTAAGTAGAGGTTTGAGACCAACAGTAAATCAGTTATAAGAGATGTATTCACCCTATTTTGTTTAAGGTGATGAAGGACTGGTAGTCGAATTTACCCAAAATGATATGAGTAGAGCTGACGTTTCCTTCTTTCGCAAAAGGAGTTCTCATCCAGACAGAAGTGGACTGTAGTTTCGACCTCGCATCGGTCTTATCAACATCCCCAGAGGGAGTTAAACCGTGACAGTGCAGAATAGGAGCTTGATACGTTAACCACTCAGAAACATTGCTACGACTACTCTTTGGTCACAGGGCAGATGTGAATTTCAAGGAAGATCAAGCCTTTTCCCATATTAAATTCTTTGGTGGGATTTTCGATAAGGAAAACGTATTTTTGCTATGTCAATCGAATACGTTACTTATTTTTCGTATGTAAGTAAATTTTTGGGACCCTCCAATGAATAGGATATGGAAAAAAACCTGGCCTTCTTCGAAATTTACATCTGCCATGTGACCCAAGTGCGCTCTTTGCAATTTGGCCGTATGGTTAAAGTGTCAAGCTCACATTTTGCACTGTCACGGTTAGACTCTCGCTGTGGGTGTTTATAAGACCAATTCGAGGTCGAAACTGCAGTCAACCTTGGATGAGAACAACTTTTTGGAAGCAAGCCTATGTGAAATTGAATGGAAACGTCAGCTCTACTCATATCATTGTGGGAAAATTCGACTACCAGTCCTTCATCATCCTAAACGAAATAGGGTGAAAACATCTCATATGACTAAAATCTTGCCGGAAGTTTGGGATAAGTTTTTATCGTCTTCCCTTACGTGGATATCTAGTCAAATTTCTATTATTGCCATGGCTATGCCTAGGGCCAATTTCGCAGGGAAAATGCATTTTGTTAAGTTAAATTAGGATGCTGAAAAAAATAGATTTTCAATTTCGATGAATTACGTGAAATTAAGGCTAAGCTCTAATCCTTTTTGCTTTAAATTTTTCACATTTTAAATATGCTTCTTTCCTAATTTCAAAGGAGATGTACAGACACAGAAACTTAGAGCCACATTGTAATAGGTCAATAGAATAAAGCTCAAAGTGTAAATTAACCTGGGGTTAAAATCCTAAAGACAAAAATAGTTATCAAAGTTTCATATTTACTATAAATAGAAAAGGCTTTTCACAATTCCTTTACAAAACAAGCCCTCGAATATACAAAGTGATAATATAATAAAATGCATAATATAATATAATATAATATAATATAATATAATATAATATAATATAATATAATATAATATAATATAATATAATATATCACAAATCATAGCATATTTTAATAGAATGTGCTATAAAATTTGTTATGCTGGGCACAGGAAATATATTTATCTTGAATGCAAGAGAATGATGGGCATATAATTGTGGTTGGACCAGTGACAGATTTTTCTCTTAAATTTAACTTTAATATCGAGGATCAGTTAGGCCGAATGACTACATTAAGCCTAATACTAGAGATTTAATACATAAAAGTATTATATTTCATGCAACAATCTTGGTTCGGTGCCTATGCTATGAAGTATGATTCTACGAAACACATTTGTCTATAATTCAACAGCATTATGGTCGTGCGCTTATGATGGTAGTCAGTCTTCAATCCAGGACACTCCAAGTTTGGCACTTTCAGGGTTTAGAATGTGATCCGACTCGTGCAAGAGTGCTAAAATGCCTATTCAGGGTGTGATGAAATTCATCTTAAAAATGAAGTACTCGTTGACAAAACCAACAACCACTACAGACCTATTTACCCATTGATCTACCTTCACTATTGACGGAAATTATGCCTCCAGGATACTTAACTATAATAACCTTCCAGATAATACTCTTTTTCCTGCACTTCTACTGTGTATACTTGAAGGCTAAGATATTTACTCTTTTTATTATCAGTTTACCAATACTAAATAATTGCTTAATTTAACAATTATGAATATTTACGTTTTGGCGAGAATCATATCTGTTTTTCCTTAACTCGGAGAGACGAATATCACTACAGGCTCATGTGTATTTAGTTTGCTTTACAAGTAAAAATGGTTCAACTTAAATCTAAGTATTCAAATACCATTTATTTTTTTGAAATGAATAGGTGAAGAAAATAAGTTATATTTTTCCAAAATCCTTCGAGAAATCAGTACCATTTAATTTAGCATAAGTATTGTGAGTTTAAATAAAAGGTAATAAACCATTTAAATAGTGTAGTTTTAATTATTATGAATCCTGATTGGTATAAGCTCCTTGTGGAACCATACCAAGTTTGAAGTAAAGCGCCATGAACAGAAGGGTTGGATTGCATTTATTTAATTAAGGTGATAATGAGGTTATAGACATATTTTGCTCAAAAAAGGCAAGGGTATTCCCATTTTAGCCATTTCATACGTATGACTTGACCCGCTAGCAGCAAAAAATCATTGTTAGTCAGACACAATTCTCGCCAAAATACCGGTAATTACCAAGATGGCGTAACCTTTAGTATGGTCTTGTTGTATACTAGTTGTTTGACATTTTTTTCTAAAATTTGTCATATTGATAGAAAGAAGTAGAGGAACGCACCTTGTCCAGGGTCCATAGTATGCATGATAATTTCCAGAGTCGGACCGTGGACTTGATAAACTCTCAAACGTTACGCCTGCATCGTAGTCGTCATCGTCAGTGAGTCTTGTCACCTCGGCAAGGAGACAAGTGAAGCGATACATGGATGAATACTTAGCACTTTGGTCGCATGATGGAACCAGGGTGACAAGAGTCGTATCTAACGAAGCAAAAGTGAGACCCTCATAGGATTTAGGGGAAGAGGATTGCGGACTAATAGAGCAGACACAAATCATCATTCCAAGTACAAGGAGGGTGGGTCTGAAAGCCAGTCAGTAGTGTGAATAGGTCTCATGAAATCCGCTCAAAAAGGCACACTAGAATCTGTTTTAACTAAGTAAGAAAGAAGTTGTGATAGTGAATGGGTAATACGAAGATATAGGAAAGGTGACTAGCACAGGGCAGAAGCAGAGCTACGACCACAGTTTGGCAGACAATTGGCCAAAGTATCGGCCTCATTTGTCTCGTTGACGAGTTGTAGTGTGATGCTAAGAATGGCAAGGCTCAATGACGATGCTGGCGAAACATCTGAGAATGTAAAACGTCCACAGTCCGACTCTGGAAATGATCATGCGTACAATGGACTCCGGATTAAATGCGTATCTCTAAATCTTCCCGCCAATATGACCATGTTACGAAAACAAGGTCAAACAACGAAAGGAGACTGCGACCATACATAAGGCCATACCATCTTGGTCTTCATACCTTCAATTAAAAAATGGAAATAAGATTGCTAAACGATGCACCGAATACATCCGGACAAAGAAGACAATTGTAAGTCACTCATACCCTTTGACCTTTTCGAAAAGCTGCAAACATTATGGTATCGTTCCCGGGTTCTGTAACCTAATGAGGAAGTGTCATTCGAGCACAGTTAATGAAATACTTTATCATGCCTCCATTCAGAAATTAGAGTAAAGCTATTCAAGTAATAACTATTTAGTCTAGATTTAGAAGGATCTAACCAGGCCTCTAACTACAAAGGTTTTTCAAAAACCTCAAGATATGACTGATTAGAAGTCCCAGAGAGTACGAGATTGGATAGCTAAGAGGCATAATAGGATATAGGATACAAAACAGCCCAGGATTAAGCTAATTCGGACGAATTTTGATGTTTCCTTAGTGAAGTTATCAGCTAACAACGATAGGGATAAGGTAGTAAACTTATCCCGAAGCCTCTTGATTTTGAAATCATGGATCGCCTGAAAAAGAGGTTAAATTGTTAATTAGATAACAAAAGAAATGGTATTAAAGCTATTTTTCTGGAAGTTTTTGACATATCGAGTAACTATTCAGAAGAGACAATGCCGGAGATTGAAATGGAATTAATCCCAAGAAGCCTGGAAATTAAAGGCCAATACGCAGGAGCGGATTGACTGAGATAGGCAAAAAATGACCAAAAAACGGTCAAATAATTCTTCAGGCGAATAAAGGAGGAGCGATGGTGGTAAAGGACCGGAAACAGTACACAGAAAAATTTAAATTATGCTAGGCGACCGGAATAATTATCAAATACTAAGGAAGGATACAACCATGAAGATCAACGAGACACTGAAAGATATGCTAAAGTAAATGCGTAACAACGAAGGACCCTCTAAGTGTAAATGACGCAAGACCACCGACAGCCAAAGTACCAACGAATATTCACAAAGATGCAAAACCTCTAAGATTAAGAACCAACAACAAACATGGAACAGCATACAAACTAGTGAAATTCATTTGCCTGAAGCTCAAGAAAGTCAACGAAAGGCTCTCGAAACCGATGAAGAATTCATCTGAAGCTTCTTTAAAGATCCAAAATATTTGGCGGGAGGGGAAGGAACGGTTGGTAAGTTTTGACGTACAATCATTTCTGGTGAGATGATGGTAAGCGCCCTGCTGTAGACATTGGAGCAAGAAGAGGATCTCCTTGAATCAGGAGGGAGTTGTTAACACAAATTATCTACCTGACAGTAAGTACCACCTATTTGCATTCAACGGCAATATCTATGACCAAATATTTGAAGTAACGATGGGATCTGCACTCTAACCTTTTTTGGCAAATGTATACATAAACAAATTGAATAATGAATTCGAGAAATGACTGCTACGACCAAGAATAATTATGCGATACCTGAATGAATACTTTAGTAGCATGGTAGGAAAAATGTGGATGGATTTCCCAACCTTATGAACTAACTTGATGGAAGAATTAAATTTCTAATGGAGGTGAAGGAAGATGAGCGACTAACTGTCCTGGATGATGAAGTCATTCTCTTGAACGGGAAACTCAAGAGGAAGCTATTTAGAAAGAACTCACATGCGGGAATATTCATCAGTTTCCGCCTCATCACACCTACAGACTAAAGGTCGAAATAGTAATGAATTTGAGCATCACAAGCTTAATACTAATGGACATGGAGTTATGGGACTAAGAATTGAGCAAACTGATTAGCATTTGCCTTTCCAACGGGTGCTCAAGAGAACTTATAGAAAGAAATGTGGGTCTAATAAAGAGCAGACATTAATTTAGATTTTATGTAAATAAGCTGAGTAGTCAGGAGGGCGACCTATAGGAGATATGCCTGCCCTCCTGTAAACTGAGCCAAAAATTGATTATAAAGGTGATATAAAAGGAAAAGTGAAGACTCTTCACCAGCCTGATGACATAACATGAGAAGGTTGATAAACCCGATTGTTCTGGAATGTATAATATAGAATGCGACAGCTGTCCTCGGAAGTATATCGGTGAAATGGGAAGGAAAATCACCTTACGGAGCATGGAACAT
>CAAALY010000050.1:0-14123 GCA_900617795.1 Protopolystoma xenopodis
TTATTTTATATTATAATCAAACAAAATATAGCGTGAGCCATAATTTTACGCAGTAATTTTAAATTGAAGAGGACAACTCCCTCAAATCGGTTGTGGAATTCTGTTTTATTACATAAACTTTCAAGTATATACGATGCCATATTTTTGTTTTTACCCTCTTTTCCTGCTAATATGACCGAAAATTAGTTAAACAGCACTGGATTATAGTCACTTTTGATGAGTTCTAAACTGCAATCCGATTTTTGTAACTATTTTGTAATAAAATAGAAACAATTCAGTTAAATTGACGTTACTAATATAATCTAGAAATAGATCCTTCCAGAAGGGGAAAAAATAAAATAAATATATAAAAGTATCATTACTATCAATATCACCTAAAATGAAAAGCAAATAGGTATAGTATAAATATTTGTAAACAAGTAATTAAAGTTAGGATATATTTGAAAATAAATAGCATTAATTAGAAAGAATTTGAGTTAATATATAGAAGAATATCAAAATAATAATGTTGATTTTTATTTAAAATGTTTAAAACATTTTTATTAATATAGATGCTAATTAATAAAAACAGAATTATATCTCATCATGTATCTATATTTTTATAAAATGAGATAAACATAGATAGCAATAAATTTTGCAATTAAAAAATAAATTTCTATTGTAAAAATAGATGCAGAATCATGAATTTCATTAGAAAATATTGTTTACTTGTACCTAAATCACATATAATCATTAAAAATTTATCAATTGTTTATCTACACTTCTGGAAATATACCAAGACAATGGTCCAAGCTATTAAATGTAGCATGCAGATAACATACTCTAGGCAACTGGTACAAAATAAGCTATATAACAAGTTGAGAAAACAAGGTTAAACAACGTATTTCTAAAGAAAGCAAACTAATAAAATTAAAAAGGCTACAAACTCGAGTAAACTATGAAAGCAAGGTTTATAATTAGTCCATCAATCAACGCCGAAAAAAGAAGACAACTGTAAGTTAATCGTGTCATTTGACATTTTTAGATTGTTGCAAACATTTTGATATCGCTACCGGATTCTGCAACTAAATAAGGATGCGGCATTCAGGCCAAATTAATTAATACAATTATTACCTTTGAACCCCAAGAAATTAAATAATAGAATCATGAGCACTGTGAAGAATTTATATGCATTTTCAATGGATCCAAAATATTAGAGTATACTAGTCGGAAATTTGGCTGCTTTTTAAATAATATCAAAAAATTAAAAAGTCTCAGGCGATAAGATAATAAGCACTTATTTGGACTACTGATTGTAACTTCATTTCCACCTTGTTTAGTCATTATATACATTGACAGATTAAATAGGGAATTTACAGAAGTCATCACTGCGACATTGATAGTTAATAAGATACCTAGACGACTACTTTGTACTTTGCTTGCACGGTAAGAAAGAATTGGATAAATTCCTTAATATTATAAACTAACTTAATAAAATAATTGAATTTATGAGGTGAGGTTTGTGAATAAACGCCTACTATTTTTGGATATCCAGTCATTAAATACATAGAAATATTCAAAAGAGACTATTTAGTAATAAAGCATATGCTAGATGTAAAAGGATCGCAAGCAGGAACCTTGTAGGGAAGATTTGCAAATAACGCGAAGGCGTTCTCAGTGAATGTTATTTTTCAAAGAAATGACTAGTAAGAGGAATAAACACAGCACGACATAAAAATATCATAATATTATATAGTGAAAGGATAAAAGATCCATCTTAATTTTTTTAAACTTTAATACTTAATGTTGATTTATGGAAATATATTACTTGAAATTCTAAGTTCTTTTATAAAAAGTTAAGAATTAAGAAATCGTTTTATATGCCAAAATATTTGGTGAAAAAAATGCATGATTCAAAGTCTACACTACTAGAGAATAAATTGCATCTAAGGTGCAAGTGCTAATAGATTAATGCGCATTTCCTGATGTAGTGGTCTTGTTTGCCTACCGGTTGTCCTAATAGATGGAATAAAGCTGACTGCTGTAAGAGTTTCTACATATCATTATAACTTTGATAATGATCTACTGAAGAAAATATTTTATAAAATCTAATCTTTACGTATTAAGGCGGTTAAACTGCAGAAACTGTGTCTTCTTAATATATAATGCAATAAATATATGATAGATAAATAATTAAATAAATATAAAATATACTTTTAAATAGCCCTATTTATCTGCGATGTCAGATCATAGGACACAAAATATTGAACTATAAGTCCCTTAATTTCTTTAGAATTCCGAATACCTTTGCATAACTAGCTCTGGAATCATTCTTTATGAAAAATTAATAATAAGAGCCTTTTTCAATAGAGATTACAATCTACGCGTTTTTGTTAAAAACTAGAAGTCAAAAATGTATAGAAAAATATTTATTAAAAATTATATATGAAGATGTAACACTAAATACAGCCCTTTCCTTAGAAAAACGCATAATTTAAGTAAATCCATGTTATTATTATATTATTAATGGGCGCCGTTATATACTATATAAGATCCCTAATCAACCTGGTTTGAACAATAAATTCTAGTTTCTAAAATAAAACAGATGGTTAATTTAATGGAAGTCACAGATATTTATATCAAACAAGCAAAGCGTAATCATTGGTGTTGAAAACTGCTATTAATACTATATAAATCTCTAAATAAATTAAAATATTTAATATCACGTGATATAATCCTGAAATAGCAACTAAAAAGTTAAATTGGAAAGTCCTTGACCTTCTTAAATCTTATACGAAGAATTGTATTATAGTTAATATAGCTAAATGTGATTTATAGTAACGTATTAATTGTAATCGACTAGCAATCTATTTAAAATAAATCGTATTTTAATAATTACAAATAATACTGCGTTTTTAATTTAATTAAGTAAATTTTAAATTATATTAACATTTTATAGGTTATTTTTTCATCATTTTCTCTTCAAGATGAGGAAGGCAGCATAGTAGAAATTTCGCAAAATTTTATGCTAAGAGCTGACGATTATGCATAGCCCTTAGTTCCCAAAAGTTGGTCGCATTCCAACTGGAGAGCAGTTTTGATTAACAGCCTACCTTTTTATCATTGTATAAATTCGCTCCTTCAATAACACGTTTCGCAATTTCGATAAATATGCGCATAATTTTCTAGATATCTGCTGATTTGATAAGCTCCAGATAATAAAGACTGCGGATTTTAATTTGAGTAAACAGGTGTGTCCACAATAAACAATGTATAATTTTATCCTAAAATTTTAACACATCTTATTTTACATCAATTACTTGTGGTTTACTTGATACACATGGCCCTTTTAAATATCGTTTTTGTTACCGGAATTTAAAATATATTTAGCAATTTATATATCTCTCTTAAAAGGGATAAAAATAATATCCAAATTTAAAAAGCGAATTATTTTGCTAAATAGTTATATATTATTTTTAATGGGAAATGTATGTAGTTTACATATTTCTATGTTGCAATTATTTGTGCAGGCCTATTAAAGATACGATCCAATTAAATTATTAATCTTAATGGTAAGGAATGGTCTTTTTAGTAGGCTAGCAACTAAGTTGACAACATCTATAATATTATATTTTAAAATTAATTAAATCGTTAATACGATTATAATTGATGCCCAAATGTTCTTATTAAAATTAAAAGTCTTTTATATTAAACTCTATATATAAATGTATATATATATATATATATCCGTATTAATTAATCTAATTACTCTACCAGAAAAACTTTTAAATTTACAGAGCTATATACTTTAGGTAAAATCATAAGTTTAGTTTTAATTTGCTTATTGATAATATGATGATACTAATGGTATTTTATATCGGAAATTAATTTATCATTTTGATTAAAATTAGATATGGAAAAGTAAATAACGGCAAAATAATTCTTTTTGCTAATCAAATTAACAGTAAATTTACAGATATTCAAGCAAAATATTAACGACAACATAATAATTATATATAGCATGACTTATCATGTCTTTTGTAGATTTTTGAAATTATTATAATAAATCGAAACAATACTTTTAAAATTACTTAAGAAATAAAATTTATAAAAGATTTATTGATAAAAGATAAAGTATTTATGAACTTATTTGTGATAGAATATTAGTTACATTAGGATAAAATCTAAGGTAGTTAATACACCTTTAGATACATTCGCATACATTTTTAAAAATATAATAAAATATATAAATATTAATTCAAAAATTTTGGTAAATAGCAACCTAAACTAAATATTAATTCTTACTCGTGAACATCCTGATTTACTTGCATACTTGCTATGCAACCATCAACATTAAGATTCGATTAATTAAATTTGCCTTATTAATAAGAGCAGTTAGGATCTTTATATAAGGAACATTTCAAAAAACATGAAAATATGATCTAGTATAAAGTAATCTCAATAGTATTTAAAGTATGAATTAAAACAGAACGGACTGCATCTCTATGATATCACACCAAATATCTTATCTTATTGTTTGTAAATTTGATAAAAATTATTGTCCAGTTATTTCTCAAGCATATCCTTGCAAATCACATATTTTATATTCAGTTATTTGACTCCAGCCAAATAATTTCCTTTTTATAGCATACATAGGAAAAGAGAACCTTAATTAAATCAAATAAGTATGGTTCAATCCAAATAGCCTTGAAATAATATTTTATTATCAATTTTTTTTTTTGAATAATTGCTTAGGTATCTTATCAAACGCTATTTAAGAAGTTAATTTGCTTTTGTCAATGTACGACAACGTACCAGTCACTTAAGCAACATAACTTAAGAAATAATTATAGGCTTAAAATATTATACTACCTTTCGTTAATAAGATTAGGCTGTAAAATCATAGGAGATGTATATATTAATGAGAATAACCTAACCCTAACCCTAGACTCTAGCAATTCGCTTACTTCTTATTTCACTTAACATTTCTATAGAAAAGATATCTTTAATTACACTAACTAATATAGAATTATTTAATACCGTTGAGCTTGAAGTAATATTGTATTGTCAAGTTTCTACATTTAAATCGTTATTTAAGTATCATAGCAAAAGATATTCAAGTCATAAATTCACATTTTCCGAAGTCCAACAATGTACCAGCCACTTTAGCAACTCTAGGAGAAAATTATAAGCTTAAACTTTCATACTATATTCATATAATTATTGTAAGATGTAAAATCATAGGAGATGTATATATTTATAGGCATTGAAAATATTTTAGATAAATAGAGCGACAATCTTTAATAACTATACTATTATTTGTAATAAATTCCTCAAATATAATTGACAAGAAATATTTTCAAACAAATTTTAGTTTATTTATGAGATATGGCTATAATGAAAAGAATTAGCATAGGAAATGTTAAAATTAATCCATTTAGACCAGATATAAAGTATTTGCGAAATATTTTTTTATAAAATTGATAAATACAATTCGAGAGATTTACATATACATACCAGTGCTAATTCTTAGATGAACTATGTCCCATACATGTGGACTTATGAAGTGGAGGCAATAAATCATATTGGTAGATTAAGTCATATTTCGCACATATTTAGAACACTCAAATGCAACTACGTCAGGTAAAAAAATATATATAGTGCTTGTGCAAAATGAAATAGCAAAAATATATCTGCTAACTAGATTAAATCTAATTTAGGCATAAATCCTTGTGAAATATAAATCGCATAATGATTATTATCTCAAAGGATCTATTTTCAGTGTGGTTAAGAAGCTTAATCTAACATGTTTGATACGCGTTATTAAATTTAAAAGCCATAGTAAAGAGAAGTTAAACGATTTTCTTTTGGAATGCTTATATAACACACCGTCATCCAATCTATAATTTAAACATAAATAGTTACTATACAACTTTCTGCCGGCGTTCCTTTTATTTAACTTATAGTATTCATTCAAAGCTTCTATTATCTTTTTGGCAGGAAACGTACTATACTCAGTAAGCCCAGGAATTTGAGACAAATTTTTAGCATGTCGAATCTTAACAAATAGGATTATTAGAAGTACGTGGTTAGTTTAAAGTAAACGATTTAATAAATAGTTAGAAAGACTAACGAGTTTGTATTTGCTATATTATTATCCTTTGATCTTAAGTAAAAACAATAGGTTATTAAAAAAAAAAAAATTTACGGATATAAATGATTTATATTACATTTATTGACAATATTTATTTAAAGTGATGAAAGACTAGTATTAGTAATTTCCCCCAATTATGTAAGTACAGTTAAATTTTGATTTAAATTTCATATATAGAGCCCTCAAAATGACGATAACTAGAGTAAATCTATGCAAACTCTAATACGATAATTTAGTATAGACCATTTATGTAGGCGAAATAAGTAACAGGCAAATGATTGCAAATGTGATTAGTCAGACGATTTTAGCAATACATGAAGCATCTTTAAATAGAAGGAAGAAATATCATAATATATATCAAGGTTTATCAAAGAATAAACGAAATATTGATTAAGGTTTGTTAAAATAAAGGGATATGAAACCAATTAAACGGCGACAGAAATAACGAAAACACAAACATGCAGATAGGTCAATATATTTTTTAATATAAAGTAAAATAAATTAATTCCATGCATTAAATCTGAAATTGATTTGTATAAACTTACGTCGAACTAGGTTAAGTTTAAAATGCATTAGCTTGAAGATTTGATGAAAATAATAATTTCTAGCTTATGCATCATATAATATCTGTGCTATTATTATGAGAGATGGTCTAAAAACAGGCTGAGATTTCCTATTATCGGATGAAGATCATTAGATGAGAAAGTCATTTTTTAAAAGTCTTGCGTTGACACTAATTTAGGTAACCATACATTCAAGTTTAAGATGATAATTAAATTAGTTTATATTGGATAATATTTATAAATAAAATAATAAAGCTGAGTATTACAATGTGGTAAAGGTCCTAAAAGAAATATATATTTACAATAATATTACATTATAAAGATAATTCAACATTCTATTTTATTCTCGTTGCTTGTACTCATCAAATATATAAGCATTATATTTACATTCATTATATAAATTAAAATATTTTGTATATAACATCGTTTCTAAAGTTTAAATTATATTGAAACTTGTATTTCATATTCAAAACGGAATATTTTTTAAATAATTATGTTCCTAAATCTAGTTTTTTTAATACTCTTTTAATCATGGAATTCGCGTTTTCTTTCATAAATTTTTATTATGCGACGAGTACTGATACATTTAATTTACAACAATAAAAAATATTAGCTTTTCTTTTTCATCTAAAAATAGTTAGCAGGTTTTTCGAAAGAAAAAAGGATAGACAATTTATAACTAGTCCGATAAATAAACACAATTACGATTACCTTAAGGATCAAAACAATATAATTAAAAAGCTCAAATTTACAAATGCCTATGCACTTCACTTAAGGCATTCTTAACGAGTGACGGCTTTCGTGTCGACCTTGAGAAGCATGACTAAAATCGTGAAGGTGCAACGCATAATATATATACTTTAACTGATATGCCTTTATGCCATAAATACCCTTGACTTAAATGGTATTGTCATATTGATTAATCTGTCTATAGATAAATGCGTCCTATTCATCCTTATCTAGTAATTTATTTCTATTGCTATTCATTTTTTAGCAAACTTTCTGTCATATGTAGTAAATCTAGTCAGTTAAAGCACTAATATACACATAGCTAGATTGTGCTAACAGTCCAAACGTCATCCTTTTTCTGTTCTATCTGAATTGGACGCCATCAAAACCAGTACTTATTTATGCACAGTTTCAATATAGCAAACGATTAATGAGAATCTGTGACATTGTCTAGCCTATTTAATTTGAAAAAATAAAAAATTAGCATGAATAGACATTGGTAGATTTAAAATAATTTGTGTAATTAATTTTTCCATTTATCATGGTTGCGAGCTAATTTCTACATTTTAACGTCTGCACGCGATCCAAGTCCTAAGTTTGGCTTCGTAAAACGACTGATATTAAGATCAAAAGATTAAAGATAGTTAACTTGAGTAAAAACCTTAATCTAGTATGCATACCTCCTTGAAAATGTCTTTTTATATAATATTATTTAGGCTTGTACGAGCCTATGTCAGGCTAGTAAAGCAAAAGCAATACTATGTATTTCTAGGTTAATTAGGATGTTGTGACATCTCTACACTTTTCTAATTTAATATTTATTTTGTTTTATCATGCACGAAGCAATAAGTCAGCCCTCTTTTCTAAACAGATCTCACAAGTATTTAACTAATCTTTACTATTTATCTCGTGGCGATAAATTAAAGCTTGGCACCATAACATCCTATCAGAAGTTAGCTTGAAATACTACGCAAGGTTATATAAAATATCCAAGATACCGTTAGGTTCTGTCGCGTACAAGCATGCCTTTATATTTATAATATTATATGTTCGGTTTGGTTAATAAGCTTAATTTACCATGTTGGATAAGCGTTAGCAAATTTATAAATTATAGTGAGAAGAAAAGTCAAGGGCTTTTGTTTGGATGGCGTAAAATAGCCCTCTATCACTCAAGCATAAATAGCTACTTGTAAACTTTTTGCCGGCGTTCCACTCATTTAACTTATTGTTTTCATTTAAAGCCTTTATTATCTATTTTAGTAGGAGGCGTACTATAGTGAGCAAGCCTACTAGTATAAGATAACTCTTTTCCATGTCCATTCTTTACATATGATTATTAGGAAAAAAAACTAGTTTATATCAGACGATTTACTTAAGAGTTAAAAAGAACGACAACTATATATCTGGCATATTATTATAATTTGGGCCTAATTGAGAATAATATGTTCATACATAAAAATAAATTTTATAACATAAATGATTTATATTACATGTAAAGAACATATTTAATTTAAAGTGATGAAGGATTGTAGTAGAAATTTTCCTCAGTGATATGTGTGGAGCTGACGTTTTCTTTCAATTTAATATAGCCTTTCTTTCCAAAAGGTATTCTTATGCATATCAAATTGTAGTTTTGAACTCTACTAGGTCTTATCAGCTGCCCTTTTATAACTCAAACCGTGACCGTCCAGAATGTCATATTAATTCTTTAAGCGCTGAAACACGTTGCAAAGAGTCCTTTTGTTCCACAAAGCAGCATATAATTTCAATTTTTTTTTCATATCACATTTTGGTATGATTTTGGACGAAGCAAACTAGGTTTTGCTATAATTATCAACTAAATTCCTTATTTTCGTTTGTAAATAGAGCTTTGAGGCTACCTGTAAATCAATAATATGAGCTAAATTTACCCTTTTTGGTTTAGGGATGATAAGGACTGATAGTAGAATTTTTTCATATTAATATACACTTAAATACCAATTCCTTAGAAATTTGCATTACTTTTCTTCCCAAAAATCATTTAGCTTAGCTCGAATGCTGTTTATTCATTACCTATGACTAAGAACACTTACACCCGAAGCTTAACATAACAGTAGAGGTGTTTGCTTGACATGTTAGTTACTCAACCAAATCAAATTAACTAGTTAACAAGTTTTTCATGTGCTACTTATGAATTTATGCTTTTTTTATACAGTATAGGAAAATAAGCGAAGAAGTATGGAAAAAAATCAGAGTTAAAGAAATTATTTTCCGTCATATTGTTCAGTGTAATTTGATTAACGCTTAAGAACGCTCACTAGTAGCTGCTTATGCCTGATTTATAGATTGCATGAGAAGATATACTGAGGCGTTATTTAAAAGAATGCTATTAATCATGTCTGCTCAGTCAATCTTTTAACTTCACTTACACTAGTCCTACATTTTTGATTAAGTTCATTAAAAAAGGCAAAGGTACCCGATTGTTGGGTTACAGTTATGCAATTTCTTGGGTGGTAAATCAATTTTGATCTTCGACTAATAGGTTATGTCAGATAATTTGCCAACCTTAATTACACACCGACAAGCTTACATCTCATTATTACAATCATACACGCGTATGTAATTATACAATCTCGGTAATAGCTTTTTCATTACTTATAAAGCTTTAATTACTCTTTTTTCAAATCTCTTTTACAGAATGTGATTTACACAGACAGATGAATACAAACGCACACTAGCACGAAAATAGCCAGATCACTGAGAACTAAGATTAACAAATCTATATGATTTATATCTAGACTTTTGGGTTTTGGGCCTAATTAGTTTCATCTAAGATGCTTTGATTTATAAATAATGTGTGTTAATAATTAACGAAGAACATCTCTCAAATTATAAAATTACAATTTTTATCTTGATTAGGACTGTATGAACCAAAAGTCCTACATGATTTGCACAATAGAAAAATCAGTTTTATTAGTATGAGAAATAGATGTAAACAAAAAAAATTAAAATAGATGTTTAAACTTTATTTTATCTTTTAGTGTTATATTCCTAATTTTCTTGGTCTATGCCTATTTATATTGGATATATATATATATGATGGGAAAAGTGCACTAATTTTACTAGTCTTTTGATTTTTTTCTAAGGCCATTTTCTGTAATGCGTTTTACTACTAATTATGTTTTAAGTTATCAGAAATCGTTTTTTTATTCAATTGGAGCCAATCTCAATTAAAAATTTTTATTTTGCATTATAAATTATATAAAAGTAACTGTAAATAGATACATTTGTAAAAGTTTTAATTATCTTACCAGATACCTCTAAAATTAATTTGAATAATGTGCCACAGAATTATAAATATACATATGTGTTTATTACATTTTTCAAGACACAAGATTATTTTCCCCGATTACGATAGGTTTTTCCAACAGCAAGTGAAATGCCTATATGAGCTGCATTATCCCTATTTACTTTAATGTCTTAAAGTATTGTAAGTTAAATTTGCCAAAAACTGATACTAGTAGAGCAGATGTTTTCCTCCGTTATTATTTTAAACGAAATACTCAAATGGATCTTTTTTTTATTTAATGCTAGAATAATTGTAATATTTTATATAAAATAATAAAGAAATAAAAAATTATTTATAATCATACTTTCTATCATTCTTTCTAAGATTTCTAGATTAATTGCCGTAGGAATCAGTCAAGTAGTATTGACAAATATGAACAATATAAAAGCCAGGCTAAATATTCCTTTTATCAACTGATTAGGAGATGACTAGTTTTATACGTCATTTCACACTGTATGATAATATTTTGGTTCAGGATTTTATGTTGAGAGGACAGATTATCCCAACTTTATATGAATTATTACGCTGATATGAATATATAGATATAATAATATTATCTAATTAATCCACGTCTTACTAATTATTCACAATTATCTACATTGCATATGAGAAGATATCGTATTTTAAAGGTAATTTTCATGATAATTTTAATTAATTCATTCACATTATATAAAATAACGGAAATCTATCGATGTCTTATTTTCTTTGTATTTAAAGTTCTATGTGGTTTCTTAATATTTGAATCATGCAAATCAATTTTCGTTCAACCACTGTATTTTTAGCCTTTTTCCTAAACCAGCAATATTCAAGTATTTAATTCAATTATATAATATTTAAAAATAGCTACAAATCTTGATCATATTAAGCAACCTTTGATGACTAAAAGATATTATCCATTAAACTCCCAAACGAGCTGTAACTTTTACTAAATTAAAGTAAAATTATCAAAATAAGCATATTTACATTCCCGTGATTAAATAAAAATCATATTTAGTAAATACAATTTTGCAATTTGTGTAATTAATAATTAAACAATTTGTAAAGAGGAAATATCAATTTTAAAAAATGTTTAACATATTTGTTTTGGAATCCATGATCTATTAATTGTAAATGAGACCAAATATTTACCCAAGATCATTTATTTTAGGATTAAGGTTACAACACCCAACTAATTGTTATTTTTATGTCCAAAGATGATAAGGTACGTTGACAGTCTCTGTCAATCCTAGACTGCTAATTTATTATTCTTATATATGTAATAATTTATTTAAAATAAAAAACCAAATATATTACTTATTTTCTCTAAGTACTCTGTGTATATAGCATTACAAGCATATTTTTACAAAAGACAGTTTTTACTAATTCCTTTTAAATAAAATTCTTTCAGAGATTTTCATTTTAATGGAACGTACATTAGAAAAATTTCTTTAGATATACATCCGAATAAGACTATGGCTAATTTCCTTTGCAAGACAACTGTCTGACATTCCTAAAATTGCTTAAACCAACTCATTCTTCCTTAATGGCAGATTAGACCAAAGGGATTATGTAATTTATTTCATTTTTTTTATCTATTAGACAGTACACAAATTGATTCGCATATTTTACGACAGCTCAACTCATATGATTGTTTTGAAGAATTTTGACCTTGTTTTATCAACCTTTTTTCTAAATATTAAAATCTTGAGGAACGCAATTAGTCCTAAGTCAATACTATTTATGATACTTTCTAGAGAAGGACTGTCAGAAAGGTATATCCAGATAGTTTTTAAGCATTGTACTTGGCATCGTTAGTAAGACATACCACTCTTAGCACAACACTACAACCTGTCAAAGATACAAGCATAGACGATCTAAAGAGTCTGCAATATTTTCCCGAAATCCTTCTTTCATTGCTCTTATCAGATTCTGGCATTAAGTCCATATGATCCGCATCATACCATTAATAATGAGGTATATCAATTAACACCTGCCACTCTTCCTGTTCTTTTCGAAATCTTATTTCCTATACTCTCTAAACCATATAATGATGCAGTTATTTTTGGCTTGCCGAGAAGCTTTCTAAAAATAACGATTCTTAAGCAAGATGAAAGACTAACTCAAGGCTTAAGCTTCTGCATATTTCTTATGGTCAAGCCTTTGCTTCATGGACAATAGCTATTATCAATCACATCTACAGTAAGGAACTATCTCTAGTCACCGGAGAAGCAATTGTGCTTATATATTGTTGTTTTTTTTATATGCGTTCGTATATCCAAGTCTCTTGTAAGCAATCCCATTAATCATGTTGTTTTATTTCTTTTTATTCAGTATATTTTGTAGAACCACCTAATTAAGTTAAAAAGAGCCACAACATTTGTTAGTTGACACACAAGAGACTGAGGCATAAGTAGTCATAGAATTAGCATTATGAATAGAAGCATGTTTAATGAACAGGGAACTAGAGATATTTGGCTAATAGTGTACGTGATTAATCCTAGACTTGTATGATGAAGTAATGGCTTGACGATGAAAACTACTCGTGATCTTTAGTCTTAAAACTATTCCTTTATCCTACTTAAGAATCCTAATTTCTTGAGAGCCTCTTAGCTAGGCCTAAATATGCCTTATACAATATAGGAAATAAGCGTTTAAGTAGAACAGGAATGGTGGCAGGTGTTGAATGCAATGTCTAAACCAGGATGGTATAAGATGGATCGTATGAAACAAGCGTCAGACTTCGAAACGACTTATGAAAAAATTATTTTGCATAAATATGGCAGAAAGGTTTAAATTTTAAGCGAAATAGTGAAATGATTTATGGATTAAAAAGGTCAACGCAAGGTTTTGAGTGTTCTCATTAATTCCTTTAATAATGGCTCGCCTACATACAATTAATTACTCATTTTAATACATTTTATGCATATTTATATATATCTAGATGTATCAAGAGAATAAATATACAGTAAACCTATTCAAATAATGTAAAACCATTCAATCTTGGGGTCCGCACTAAATAGGATGTCACGAACTTGGCAATTGGAAGACAAAAGCGAGAGAGGCGGCGGTGGACATTACTAATTAGCCATCAGTTCATATGTTTACTGGCGAAACGTCTTGTAATGTACTAAGACCAAGGTCTGAATATGGATTTTTTCATATATATATATATATATATATATATATTCTAAACTCTAGACTAGGCACATTCTTGAAGATCCTTCCGACATAAAGTTGCAAAACCACGGTCAAGCAATTTCTATAAAACGTGACTGATTTTTTTAAGTAACCTACTTTATAAAATTAATATCATGATTATTCAATTAAATGATGTTAGTAAAATAGTTTATTTATATATACTCAGGAATACTAGTTTGAATAATATATTTTT
>CAAALY010000051.1:0-14081 GCA_900617795.1 Protopolystoma xenopodis
TTAAAAAAAAGCTTTTTCTATTTCAAGGGCCTAATAGTTAGCTCTAGGTCTGTGAGATTACCTGTATGCAAAGTACGCATTTCTATTTTAGCAATCTTCGAAATATGGTTTTCGTAAACTGATTATTAAATCGTCTAAGTAATTGAAATTGACTTTTTGAATTTCTATGTTATAGCATAAATATACTAGACAGTTTTTCTTGGCCTTCGTTTCTCGTTCCAATAGGTATGTCTATAAAATCCTTGGAACGAAGAAATTTCGCCTCATTCTGACTGATGAAACTTTAAATATGTTATCTGCTATTAATTTATTTAAAACCAGATGTTGATCTCCTTTACATTTTAATTATAGAAACAATGATTTGTCAAGAGACTAGGATAGCCTTTTCTTCTAAGTTTCAATAAAAATGTCTAAGATGTGTTTAAAAAGTGATTTTCGAATAATCCCTTTAATTTCGTTTGAAGAGGCGAGCTGGCATGTGACCTCAAGGTAAGTCGAAAGCGGAGTTGCCTTGGAGCTGTGACTAAATTTGTGCATATAGGTCCTCGGCGCAGCGTCCTTCGATCCCGATGAATCCTTGCTGAGCTTTCGTCCGTCATGATACGGACATGCTTTACGTTAATTTACCTAGCTCACTTGCATGAAAGGTCACATGACGGACGAAAGCTAATCTAGGATTCATCGCGGTCGCGAGACGGTGGGCTGCGAACTTATTCGCACAAATCTACAATCACAGCTCCAAAGCAACCTCTATTCGACTTCCGGTTAGACCAAATTATGAATCTCTTCCACTCGCCTCTATAAAGAAAATTAATGGGATTCTTCAAAAACCAGTTTTTATACACCTCTTAGACATTTTCATTGACACCTAGAGGAGAAGGCTATTCTAGTCTCTTAAAAGCATTGCTTTTTGGAGAACATGAAAAGAAGATCAAAAGATTGTTTTCAAGGGGGGAATATCACACCTAAATACTAGAAGAGTCAAGGCGACAAGATAAAAAAAGAATAAAAGGGACAGCAGGCCCAGTCATTTCTCGGTAAAAAGACTATAAGGGCACTCTCATTCAGATAAAATATATCTAGTTAACACAGTTAATTTTATCAGCTTACCGAAAATAGTAGATAAAAAATAAAATTAATAAACAGAGGGAGAGACCAAAAATCTTTTATAAGAAGCGGTAAATGTATTTATAAAACAAGAAAAATAGAAGCGAGGTTTAAATATGTGAGTTTCTTACCGAATAGTACAGTAAAATAAACTAATCTGCAAACGATATTGGGCATCATTCCATCGTGGAATAGTGAAAATATGAGCTGAATAGATTCTTTGTAAAAACACGAGGATATATATTTAAATAATAAATTCGTTTATATATGGATTAAATTAGAAATAAGGCATCATAATAATAGATAAAGAAGCAAAGATCAGACTCCTTAGAGTGATTTTAGTAAATTAGAACAAGGATGATAGATTTTAGATGAGATTTATTAACCTTATTTCGTTTAAGGTGGTGAAAGACTGGTAATTGAATTTTCTCAATAATATGAATAAAGATATGAAGAACAAGATATTGAGGCCTCTGGTATGGTCGCAGTCTCCTTTCGATTTATGGAAGTGGGTTGACCTCGTTGTCGCAACTTGGTCTTGTTGTCAGGGTGACTCAGTAGAACGCACCTAGTCCGAACGCACTTTCATGATTCTAGTCCCTTCGAGGTGTTGGCTATGAGAAGCAAGGCTATGTGAAATTTAATGGAAATGTCAGCTCTACTCATAGCATTGTGGGAAAATTCAACCGCCAGTCTTTCGTCACCTGCTTGTAACTTATTAAAACCACCTTAAGGAGTCTACTCTTTGCTTCTCTATCTATTAATATGATGAATTATTTTTAATTCAATCCCTATTTCAACGAATTTATTGTTTATATATATATATATATTTACATTTATTTATATAGAATTCGTTCAACTCATATTTTCACCATTCCCCCATAGTTCGATGCCTAATATTGTCTGCAGATTAGTTCTATATACAAAGAAAATGCTGGTTTTGAAGAATCTTCTGAGATAAGATTTCGTATGAAAGTACATAATGAAGAGATTAGTAGTTTTTACAAACGAGCTATTGCTCTTTATAAAGCCTAGAGTGATTCAACAAAATATTAAATGACTATTGGTGCGCTTCTGTTAATAAAAAAAGTTTAAAAAAATGATAAAATAGTCCAAATTAATTGAATATATGAAGACCAAGATGCTGTGGCCTCTGGTATGGTCGCAGTCTCCTTTCGATTTATAGAAATGTGTTGACCTCGTCGCAACTTGGTCTTGTTATCAGGGTGACTATATAGAACGCATCTAGTACGAAGTCGTCTGCCATAGTAGTTGTCATGATTCCCAGCATCTGACTGTGGACTTGATAGTTTCTCAGACGTTTCGCCGGCATCGTAGTCGGCATCATCAGTGAGTTTTGCCATTCGTCGCACCAAGCTATAAATTGAAATAGACTGCGACCATACCAGAGACAACAACATCTTGGTCTTCATATATTCAATTAAACTACGTTAGTAAAATTGCCAAACGATGCAATGAATACAGCTGGACAAAGAAGACAATTGTAAGTCAGTCTTCTCATCTTTGTTTTTTAAACCGTTGTAAACGTTATGGTATTACTCTTAAGTTCTGTGACCTTAATAAACCATACCACTTGGAAAAGGTTAATGAGTATCTCGACCAGTCTTTTATTTAGAATTTAAGTAAGGCATATGATACTGAACATTATAAGTTGCTTAAGTTTATAGATATTAAGTCAAAGCTTCGGCATGATTTGGCCAGGATTCTGTCTCCGGAAGATTTTCAAAAACTCCAGAGCATGACCGACAGGAAATTACGTAGGATTTCTGACTTATTAACAAAACGACATGACGATAAGTTGCGTAGGTTTGTGATTTTTAGACAGCTAAGTTAAAGTAGTATGTCCAGTTGAAATGGCTTCCGAGGTGACAACACTTACTGATCAGCACGGCGATAGGAGGAAAGTATTAAACTTATTATAAATTCCTCTCAATCCCGAAACAACTGCGTTCCTGGAAAAAGGACTCCATTTTTCAATTCAACATCATAGGAGCCTTCTAGGAGACATCCTGGTGAAGGTTATCATTATCGCCAACAAGTTCCCTGAGGAGACAAAACGGGAAATGGAGATGCAACTTATTCCAAAGATCTTGACATATCAGAAGTCTACACACAGGAACAGATTTGCCGTGATACGCAAAACCTTGGAAACGAATGGACAATTAGTCCTTCAGACGGACAAAGGAGGAGCTACAGTTATATTGGACAAAAAACAATATACCGAGAAGATGCAACATATTTTACGAGATAAGACCACATATTGTATAATGAACATGGACTCAACTATGAAGATTAATGGAATCTTAAGTTGCTTGCTGAAAGATATGCATAGGAATGGGTAAATTGACGCGTGAACAATAAATTAAATCATAAGAAAGGATGCACGACCACCAACAGCATACGGATTACCGACGATACACAAAGAAGGCGAGCCACTAAGACTGATAGTCGACAACAAGTATGGAGCAACACACAAATTGGCAAAGTCTATATGTTTGAAACTCAAAAAATTAAATCAGAGGCTATCAAACAAGGTGAAGCATTCTTATGAGTTTTATAAAAAAAATCAAAAACATTGCACTGGAAGAAACGGATTTATTGGTAAGTTTCGATGTGGAATCAATGTATACAAATATTCGTTTTGTTTTGCATTTACTATTTTCGGTAAGCTCGTAAAATTGCCTGTATCAACTATTATTTTGTTATATGAATGAGAGTGCATTTATATTCTTTTCATCGAGAAACGGCTAGACTTGCTGTCTATTTTATTCTTTTTTTATCTTGGCGCCTTGATTCTTCTAGTATTTAGATGACCCCTCATGTTTCTGAGTTACATGTATTTCCAACTATATTCACTTTCTAAGCGATTTGGTATTTCTCTTAACTTATCTATATTTTTATTTATTTCCTTGGCCTCAGTCATGTTAGTCCAGCTTTTATTTTAAGGGCATATAACTTCTTTATTAAACCTCTTTTTGCCTTTAGATCACTTTTATAGTTCCCATTTAGTTTACTTCTGACCCTAGATTATTTTGATATATTATCATTTTCTTTTTTATTCGCATGTCACTCCAGCTTGCCACATTGAGGGATTTATCTTACATTTAAATTATATTTAGTAACCTCTGACCCACGTATTGATGTCCTTTCGCGGGCTCCATATGCCATGCTTTATGTACATCCCTCGTATCTACTATTCCCAATGCCTGTTCACTGATGAGAAACGTTATCAGACGTTTTCCTAGCATTGAAGTTGACATTTTCATTGGAAAAACACGTGGTAAGTATCAAAGCACAAGTTATTGGAGTGGCAGGCGAACTTTATTCTCATTAAATGTGTCTCGGCTGCAAAAGGCGCTCTCATAGTCTCCTTTTATTTAAATATACTTCAATCTTTTCTCGCTTTTTCTGTCAAATGCTACTTAACCATTATGAATCAGCATAATTTATGAAGAATTTTATTTCTTATGAAAGTACATGCTGAAGAGATCCGTAGGTCAATCTCACCTGACGACGTTGGCTGATCCGCATTGTACTACAGCTGTTTAACTTTAATACGACGTTAAGGTTGATGCAGTCCACGAGACATCCTTCAACGTTTCGGGCGAAGACGAGCTGAACTTTTGTTCGTCATTTCATATTGCGAACATCATCATAGCAGGGACTCATTCTTGTAAAAGCCTTAAGTTAATAATAAGTCAGGAAGACTAACCGGCTTTTTGCTAATTTATGTATATACTCATTGTGAGCAAAATGTAAGATATAGATGGATATAGAAAAGTTTGGTCGATTCACGTATATTCCAGTGTTTCTCTGTATGTATGCTAACGTCTGTACGCAAAACCATGCATAACTTGAATCAGTCGGCGTCTTCTGGTGAGATTGACCAATCAATCTCTTAATCATGCAGGAGATTCTTCGAAGCCTACATTTTCTTCGTATATACTACATCAGTTAGCCTATGAAGATGCAGGAAAACAATTATAAGTATATCAAAGGATTGAATAAAAGACCAGTATTTAATGCACCTGTTTCAAAATCTTAGATATTTTTTCTTTAATATATTTACATCCTTTGTTATTAAAAAGTTCTTTTCCTTTAAAACAATTTAAAGGCTTTATTATCTGCTAATATGTTAGGTTCTTTGTAAAATTTACCCTCTTTCATGGCTCTTGTTAATTACTATAAATTTTCTATTTGATATCTTTCCAATTTTTAGAACGAAACTGAAGGTTCCCTAATTCGTATGGGTACGCCTTATATTACTAAACTTTTGAATTCACATATTGTGTTATTTAATAATTGTTCTTAGAGCCAGTAAAATTTCAAATATGATATTGGAACGTAGGCTTTACATAAGAGCATAGATTATCTATTCTCTTTTATAATATATGATGCTGCTACTTTTCTTTTCTTTTCGAACCTTACTTAGCGCTCATATAGCAATATTTAAGTATAAACTTGACGTTTCCAAGTAAGATATAAAGCACATTTTTAAAGATGAATTTATTAAGAATTTTTGTTTAACATTTGATGTGGTGAGTTCTTATGCTGTAAGTCAGTTTTATTTCTTCGATTCCTTTTGCATTTTCTCTACATTGTTTTTTAATTATTGGTTATAGGTAGCCAAAGTTAATATACTAATTCATGAGGATCGAACTTTAATTTGTAACTTTATTTATGTTTCTTTTTAGGGTTTTCACACTCTGAAACTTTTGATTTGGACAAGTTCCTCACGAAACGCTGTATTTGGTAAGGTGCCTGCTAAAATTATTGAACTTTTATGTTGTTGGTTTAGGCTGGTGAAAACATTTTATCAAATTAATTAAGAATTAAAATGTGCTTCGTGCTCAAAGAATGTGTAGTGTCTGACTTTCTGAATATATTATGTTTATCTAATTCACTCTTTGGAACTAAATTTGCCTATTTATTTTTCCCTACGATGTACTTTTCATTAAGGTAATTATGAAGTTTATAAAGCTTCAGGCCGAATCGTGGTTTTTTAAATATAAATGTAAGACATTTTTAATCGAAGGTATGAAAACCAAGATGCTATGACCTTTTGTGTGGTCGCAGTCTCCTTTCGTTGTATAGAAGTTGTTTGACTTTGTTTTCGCAACTCGGTCATTTGGTAGGAAGACTGATAGAAACGCATCTTGTCTGGAGTCCATTGTATGCATAATCATTTCCAAAGTCGGACCGTGGACGTGGTACATTTCCAGACGTTTGGCCGGCATCTTCAATGAGTTTTGCCATTCGTAGCACCATATTACAACTCGTCAAAGTGACAAATAAAGCCGATCCTTTGACCAAACGTGTGCTAAACAGTTATGTTATCTCCCTTCTGCCCTGGCCTATTCACATTTCCTATATCCTCCTATCACACCTTTACTGTCACTATTTTTTACTTGCTTAATTAAATGTGGTACGGTGTGCCCTTTTTTAGCGGCTCTTATGAGAATCCTCCGCACTCCACGCTGGCCCTTTTACCTCCCTCCATCCTTGTGCTAGGAATGTTGATCAGAGTCTGCCATATTGTTACGCAGTCCTCCCATAGATCTTATCACAATCTCTCTCTTGCCTCGTAAGATCCGTCTGCCCTCTTCCTGGTTAGGGTTATGGAGTCTATGACTTCTCATGCCCTAGTCTCTTGTGTACCAACCCACAAACGTCGATGTTCAATATTGAACCTAACCAAAGCAAGCAGTACCATTGATCAACATTCCCAGCACAAGGATTTGCCAATCTCAGATCGCTAATTAGGCGCACGCACACACAATAACATTATTTATTTAATCGACCTTATGAAGACCATGATGGCGTGTCTTTTTGTATTGTCGCAGTCTGCTTTCTTTGTATAGAAGTGGTTGATATTGTTTTCACAAGTTGGTCATATTGGTAGGAATACTTAGAGGAATGCACCTAGTCGTAAGTTCATAATATGCATGATAATTTCCAGAGTCAGACAATGGCCGTAGTACATTCCCAGACTCTTTGCCTGCATCGTCAGTAAGCCTTGCCATTCTTAGCACCACACTACGATTCGTCGAAGAGATTTATTTCCACCTACCAATATTACCTATTTGAGAAAACAAGGGTTTCGAGACTACCAGTAAGTCAGTTATATGAGATGTATCAATCTTATTTCGTTGAAATTGATAAAGGTTGAATGTTTCCAGATTGATATAAGTAGAGATAACGTTTCCTTTGAAAAGTGTTCTCATTCATGGTGGACTGCGGTTCGACCCTCAGTGGGAGTCGAGCCATACCAGTGCATTGTGCAATCTCGTCACGTTAACAATTACGCCACATTGCCACGGGTGCACTTGGGGCACAAGGAAAATGAGAATCTCATGGAAGGCCAGGCCTTTTCTCATATCTTATCATTTGATGGGATTTTTAGTAAAACAAGTTATATTTGCTATGACAATTGACTAGATTACTCATTTTTTATTCATAAGTGGAGTTTTAAGACTCTCAGTTAGTCAGTTATATGCCTTGTTGGAGTACCTTTTTATTTTGTTGAACAGAAGAATGAAGAGATTCGTTATTTTATTTCACAGCAAAGTGTGGGGGTTGCCTTGGAGCCTTGGTTGTAGATTTGTGCCAATAGGTCCTCAGCGCACCGCCCCGCTATCCCGATCAATCCTTGCTGTGATTTTGTCCGTCATGTGACGGACATCGTCATAGCAAGACACCACAATTGACGATAATTCACCAAAAACACGAAGGTAGGAAAGGTGGCCGGCTCCAAACCTACTTTATTCTTATATTCCAATTTGGTCGACTTGGGCATCTCATGTTTTGGTTGGATGTTCAATGATTTGCCTCTATACTTGCTCATAAGTTAGGTGGCTGCGGATGGCATGCGAAGTGGCTACATATAAAGCCTGAAATGAGTGCAATTGAAACCGAGCAGCTGCATCTTTTCCTAAAACATGCATGCCTTTGATCCGGCAACGTTACCACATGCGATTGTGTCCCATTGCACATGTGTTGTGTTAGTGCATTGCTCTTGAAATGAGTGTGATGTGAGAGTCAAAAACCAGCTTCCAGCCTAAGCCAGCCTCTTCCTTTTGATCGGTGGTACTTCTCGTTCACCCCTCTCACTTTATAAACCTATCCATCAGCCACAAGTATTTTCCAAAAATCGGAATTGGCCAGGCACATGGCTCACACAGGACACAGGTCTAATGCTAAACGCTTAGCTGGATATAGAAACTATACCAACCAGTAGGTGAAATAATAGGGAGGCGATAGAAATCAACAAAACTTCCAACACCTTGAATAGAAGGAATGAGTGTAGGAAGCTAAGCGGAAACTACTTGTGGCTGTTAGATAGATTTATAGAGCGAGTGGGGTGAACGAGAAGTACGACCGAGCAAAAGAAGGAGGCTTGCTTAGACTGGAAGCTGGTCTTGACTCTCACATCACACTCATTTCAAAAGCAATACACTCACGCAACGTGTGTGCAATGGGATGCAATCACATGCGGTAACCTTGCCGGATCGAAGGCATGGGTGTATTAGGGGAGGATGCAGCTGCTCGGTTTCAATTGCACCCATTTCACACTTCATCTGTAGCCACTTCACATGTCTTCCGCAGCCATTTAACTCAACTTATGAGCAAATAGAGAGGCAAAGCATAGGACATCCAACCAAAACATGAGATTCATAAGGCTTGGAGCCGGCCATCTTACTTGCCTTCATTTGTTTGGTGAATTATCGTGAAGCGTGGTGTCCTGCTCGAACGATGTCCGTGACATGACAGACGAAAGCTCAGCAAGGATTGATTGGGGTCGCAGGGTGGTGCGCCGAGGACCTATTCGCACAAATCTTCAACCACAGCTCCAAGGCAACCCTCCACTTTCTCCGGTGGAATCAACTTACGAATCCCTTCCGCTCGCCCCTTCAAACAAAATGAAGGTACTTCAACATGCATATAGTAAGAGATTCTTAGAAATTCAGTTATATGCCTTGTCTTCTTTGAAATGCACATCTGCCCTTTGACTTAATGTCACTCATGGTAATGTAGCGTAGTAGTTAATGTGTAGAGATTACACGCTGCCTTTTCATGATTCGAGTCCCACCGAGAGTGTTGATAAGACCTAGAGGAGGTCGAAATTGCAGTCAATCTTGGATTCGAATACCTTTTGGAAAAGCAAGGATATGTGAAATTCAATGGAAATGTCAGCTCTACTCATATTATTGTGGCAACATTTAATTACCGGTCCTTTTTTATCCTTAAACGAAATAGGGCGTGTACATCTCATATTATTTATTTAATATCCATTAAAATTAGTTTACGCATCTCTTTTTCAATCACCCTTACGAAATATTCTGACTGTAGTGCATTCCTTCTCAGGGTTTACTCTCTGAGGCATATGAATCGGGCTTGATGCGTATTTGCCTACCATAAAAATCTGGGAAACATGCCTTTTGAATCTATATTTTTTACATAGATTTATCTTAAGGTAATATTACTTGATAGGATGGGATTTTAAAACAGCTTTTAGGACCTTAATCATCATGAATATTTTGACAGTTTTATTGAAAAAATATCGCTGCCTTCATCAAATATGGATTTGCCCCAGGGGTTAATTAAAATCTTGCATACTTGATTTCTTTAGAAAGCGATATTATTAGGACTCTTGCATTTAACATACTTTTCCACATGTAACTCTTAAATATTCCTATTCTATTTATCTTGTTACATTATTATCAAACCCAATACATATATAGTTTTGACGACTTCTCCATATACGCTGTATATAAATCCTTGTCAATATCATACAATTATATTTTATCCATCCAATACTTATTTTGGGGGCCAAAACCATTTACATTATCAGGCCAATCAAGTACATTCACCGTTTTCCTCCTATATGAAACTAAAAACAATGTTCATAATATGCCCAGAATATTTTATCACTTTGTCTTGATTCTTTACAAATATATTTTATTTATAGTGATTTGTCTTATTTGGGTCATCTTTCCGGGATCCCAAAATTTATTTTTCAACATTATCCATCTTTCCTTTTTTTTATTGAATAGCTTGTGTACACTAACATCGAGCTGGATTTTAAGCTCTTCATTTCTGGTCTTCCTATAATATTAACTTGTTTTCATTAGTTGAAATTTTTCCATAGCTCATCATTATGGAAAAAGTTAAAGTGCATTCCTTTATTGGATTTAACTATTTAGCTCCAAATTTCTACTTAGTGCCACCTTTTTTATTCATTATTCATATTTACTAGTCATTTGCCTATGCCCATCTCGAATTCAAATGGTAACCTATCTTCCGTCACACCCGGTGTCCTTTCTGGAAATACTTCATTAATTGGCGGTGTGTTCCCGAATCCTCAATATGCCTGCCCGCGCTGTCGAGCCGGCTATTGTGAACTTCCTGTTGAATGTTCTGTCTGCGGATTGACTTTGGTGGCAGCCCCGCATCTAGCCCGTGCATATCATCATCTATTTCCGCTGCCGCCTTTCATAGAGGAACCAGCCACAGCCCAATTGACCGGTGCCGATAAAACAACAGATCAGTCTTCCAAAGCAATTGATGAGCACCGTGTAGGGATGAGTGAAGTAGAAGATACCTCTCCTGCTCAGCTCAAATGCACCGGTTGTAATTGTCTCTTGTCTCTTGGGAAACCAGTGAGTATAAAGAGGATATGATGAAGTAACATCGCTCTTTAAATTTCTGCAGACCATAGTAACTCAGGCCAACGTTTTTAGGCTTATTATTTCTATTTATGACCTTGTGCTGGAGAAAATAGTGAGCCTTTATTGTTGGAAGACAAATGAAGGACGATTTGTTTAATCTGCCTTTTATATCAATTATGACCAAGCTACAGAATAGTGTCTTGTCTCCCACTCAGGGGCCGATGCTACCGAATTATAAGGCTGCATTTATAGTTTCAGTTCGTCGTATAAATTTTGTTAAAAAAACTGAAAAATTAACTTTGGATAAAATAAGGGTTTTGTTGTTACATCCTAAAATTGAGTCCATTCGCTTTAAAACGGATTTTAGATTATTTTGTCGTTATTTTTCGCGGTGATCACATAAGTCTCAAATTCATTTTTTCTATCTAAACATGGGAATATGAATGCTGAACGGGACATAAATCTTAGTGTAAATGCCAAACTTCACGCGTCTCACGAGCATTGCAGCGCACAATACACAAGCAATTGAACGCAATTACATGCGGTAATATTGCAGGATCAAAGATATAGGTGTTGTTTTCACTTTATTTCGTTTAAGATGATGATGAACTGGTAGTTGAATTTTCCTGCTATGATGTTTTCCATTGGATTTCACATAGCCTTGCTTTCCCAAAAGGTGTTCTCATCTAGGTTGGACTGCTTTTTAGACCTCAAATTGGCCTTAGCAACACCCAAGGCGAAAGTCAAACCATGGCTGTCTAGCATGTACGCTCGACATGTTAATCAATACGCCACATTACTACGAGTGCAATTGGGTCACAGGGCAGATGTGAATTTCAAGGAATGTCAGGCATTTTCCATATCAGATTCCATGTTGGGATTGTTAATGAAACAAACTTATATTTGTTATAGCAATCGACGCTACTTTTTTCGTGAGTAAGTAAGTTTTTGAAACTACCAGTAAATCAGATACATTAGTCCTTGATCATCTTAAACGAAATAGGGTGAAAACAACAAATCTACAGTCACAGCTTCAAGTCTTAGGTTTCGTTTATTTTAAATAATTAATGTTATGGGGCTTATTGCTTACTACTTCTAGCCATCCACACTATTATTTTGTCAAGTATTTGAATAATAGACCTTTTCGACACTTTAATTTGTCATTTTTTAATGTCAATTTCTAAGATAATAAGGCATTTGTCCAAGCTATAAACAAAATGTAATTATCTATGTATATATATATATATATATATTAATTGCGAGAAAAATTTAGATATAGCTGGATATGGAAACGTCCGGCTAATTCACTTATGCGCGAGTGTGTCTGTATGTTAGCGTCAGCCCCAGATCATCAAGGTTTAATACACCAAGGAATAAATTATGATCGAGATTGAGTTAGTCCACAACTAACTCTGGTTGAATTGATAAGGTGTAAGTATGTACGTGTAAAATTCAGGTTACAAAACCCCCATTCCAAACCTGTTGGTCTGAGTTATGAAGATTTAATTAACCAAGGAGAAGCATTGCTTAAATTGCGTAGTCTTGCACGTCTATATTGGTTCAATAGACTAATTTTGTTTATTTTTAAGTCGAGATAATCTTACAACTTTAGAGTTTAGCTTTCTATTTTATTTCTAATCTTATATACAGGGAGTTTGTAATATAATGTTATTATTACATTTTTAATCCTCCCTAGGTATGCCGATGCACTCGTTGTCATTCAATTTTCTGCCTATCTTGTGACATATTTCTTCACGATAGTGTCCATTCCTGCCCAACTTGTCTCAATGTTTGAGAAAGCCCTTATCTGCATTGCATTTCAGAGAATATGTTTTCCATTATTTATTTATCTTTAAATGTGCTTTTTATCAATTTATTTTCCTATTTTTTATTGGATACTAATTGGACCCTGAATTTTATTTACTCGATGCATTTTTATGCATTCTCATTTCATTAATAAGTTTTAAATTAGAAAATTTTGCATATAGCGGACCGACCAAATTTAATTGAAATTTAAAATAGTTTAATTCCTATGCTAAATTCGGAGGATAAGCTTCATTAATAAGCAGGCTGCCGAACCTAGTTTCATTTGTGGTTAAAGGGCATGAAATTCTTTGCGAAGCGTGGCAGGTAAAATAATCAAACATAAACAACACTGAAAAATTTCTTTCACTAAATAATAACTATATTTAGTATATGCAAAAAAGTTGGTAATAAAACTATAGTAAGATAAGAGTCACACATTACAAGTGTCAACTAAGTTGATACTGGCGTAGCTTTCATTTCGTTTGAGAAGGCGAGTCGAAGGGATTCTTAGATTGGCCCCACCGTATACCTCAGGATAGTTGCATTGCCTATTGTCTGTTGAACAGTGAACAGTGCCCACCGTCCTACAACCCTTATGATTCCGTGCTGAGCTTTCTTCCGTCATACGACAGATCGTCAGAGCCAGAAGCTATTATTCACGAAAAAATCACCAAAACATTAAACCGGGAAAGCTGACCAGCTGAGATCCTACTTCTTATACCAAACTTTGCTATCTTAATGAGGCATTCCATTATTTGGCTGGCTGACTTATGGTTGTCCTACATGCATGAAAGCGGGTCAAAATGATGCAAGAAGTGGAGCGGATGTGGCCAAACTTTTGTCTATGTAAATAAATAAAAGTATGATCCAGTAATCATGAATCTTGCTAAAACTTTGTGGATGCGTGTTGGCGTCTGTATGCAACAACCTTGAATAAGTTGACAATTTCATGTTCAAAAACAGGCTCCAGTTTAATCTTGTCTTCCCTTACTCAGTGGCTCTTCCCGTTCCCTTTCCTTCTCTCTTTCTCTTATTCTATTTAGAAGCCAGAGATAGTTCTTACATAGTTTCCTACATTCGTTCCTCTTATTCAGGATGTTTGTTTTGTTGATTTAAATCGACTCCCTGATCTTCTGTTTAGCTCTGAAGTCCCCATATCCAGCAAAACGTTGGGATTTCGACCACTCGGTCTGGTGTCCTGTTGCGACCACATGTTCAGCCACTTTCGATTTCTGAATCCATAAACCTTTGCAGAATGTTCTGTGTTCTTATAGCCTCTTATGTATGGGTCGACAAGTCTCCTCCACATAAACACTACCACATGAGCACAAAACATCACAACCCGATTTGCAGAGGGTGTCGGAAGATTCTCTAAAACAAAGCATGATGGTGGAAAGTTTTATTGTTTCTTTATAAATTGTCTTGACGCTCCATTTTCTCAATAATTCGCCTTTATTTCTTGAAAGCTTGCAGGATGGT
>CAAALY010000052.1:0-14046 GCA_900617795.1 Protopolystoma xenopodis
AGTCATCAGTAAAATGGAAAAAACGGAAAGGGGTAAGCTTAAAAGGATAATAATAATAATAATAATAATATATTTATACATCTCTAATCGCAAGCAGAATTTAATGGAAACCACGAAAGAAGGTTCTGTTTTGCTACTGAGCAATGGATGTACTTTAACAGAAGCATGCGATGATAAGGGCAGGATAAAAAAACGTCATCTCAAAAGTCTAAAAGAGGATCGTTTGGTCTATTTAATTCAATTTTATCTATAAATTAAGATTATGTTGTATTCATTTCCATTTTATTCATTCTGAACCTATTTGGCGACTAAGATGATGAACAGAAATTGATTTTGCTACTACAGAACTCAGTCATTGATTGAGTGAGAAGAATAAGCTCTTATTCCTCATTTAATATAATAATAACACTTTTAATCATTGGCTCAATCATAATCTAATAACGAAAGGTTTGAGATGAGTGAAGTTTTGTGTGTTCTGTACCCAAGGCAATTGGCGCGGACTGTTCCCCGTAGATTGCATTACGCATTCAAGCAATTTGCAGCCATTTTGCTCCACAATTTGACCATCCGGTCTGCGAGACCAAGTTGTGATTACAAGAATGACTGCCGGATTGGCGCCCCATAGCGGCAAATGACCTCTACCCTGGGTTCCAGTGCGGCCAGCGGGGTTGCGCGGTGCGCCTGTGATTGGATCGGGAGTTGGATAGTTCTCATTAGCTTCCCAGCATTCGCCCATGGGATTCCAGGCACGCGACATGATCGCACTTATTGCATTTGCATCCTCGGTCCATCCGACCAGGGCTGGGTAGGGTGGTGACCAGTTCATGCCAAGATAACTTTCTATTGCTTGCTAAGGCAGAGCGAGGGGTAAAAATGGTATAAATAAATAGAGTAGTGGTGAGATTATATATAAATAAATAAATAAAGTTATATACATCTTTGTACATATATTTGTGCAAGAAAATACCTAGAATTTGAACTTATTAATGATTAAACAATTAGTTAGTTGCTAAATAATAAACCCAAGCCTAGAATAGCATCTAAAAAGTAAAATAATAATTAAAGAGGAATTTTCCTAAACAGTGATGATTAAAAATATTTTAAATGATCTATGCATAAATCCCTGTTATATATTAAATATAACATAGTTTACTTCAAGGCTTATAGAAGCACATATTCACCAATACAGTTGGTATGGGCATTGAATAGGATTGAAAATGCAGGCCAGCTATATGAATTTCAGTAACCTCAACTTGCCTATAAAGTCATGCATTCACTATGAAAAGCTGGAGTAAAAGGTTGTGGTCATTTTGACCTTCGCCGTTACACATCGATGATCAGAATTCAAATAAATATTGTAATTTGTAAAATGTATGGTAAAAATCTAAATTTTTACAAGCCTAGGCAAAGAAGCTATAATCTAACAGATTTCTCGATCATCTTGCTAATACTCTATTTATGAAAGATTTATTTTGCCAGACCAATTGTTCTTAAATCAAGCCAACAATGGAAATGGCGATAACATCAATAGCACTAATGTAAGTTGACCCGAAATAAAAGCTGTAAGCCACAACGAATGCATAAAATGGAAATTTTCTCACAAACATAGTAAGTTATTAACTATAACAACTAAGCTTGTGATTTAAAAAGTTCACCTTGCGAAACTGTTCCGGTTCAAAATGCACCTGCTTTAGTGTCTGAATCACTTAGCAAGATTATGATAAGATAATCTAACTTAGGCTTATTTTGTAGTCACCTCAAAGAATGAATATAAATTATTTTTATGATTCCTGAGCAGTCAAATAACATTGAGAGGGCTCTCTATGCAAGGATATTTTACTAATTTTAAAAATATTCTTAGTGATCAAAACTGTCCCTCATTAAAAAATTCGATTTACTTTGATAAACTAACTGGACATATCAAGATGATGCTATTAGTTATATTTGTCTTTAAAATACTGACCTCACCAAAACATGATTATAAGCCCAAATAGGCATAAACGAGACTTTGCGAAGCCTCTAGGACAAAATGGTTTTATTAGTGAGTTTTAATTAAGAACTTAGTGACACTATATCGCTTAAGTTATTTGACTTTAAGTGGTAGTTGAATTTGTCGCGCAATTAGACGAATGGTCTACACGAATCCAGTGAATTTTACTTGGCCTTGACTCTCAGAAGGTTATCTAATCTAGGATGGACTGAAGTTTTAAACTTGCCTGTGTCTCATCAGCTCATCCAGCGGGTCGTTTTGTGGCCATACAACCCCTCCACTCCAGTACATGGTCAGGGGTACCAGTGAGTCACAGGTCAGATGCAATAATCAAGGCAAGCCAGGCCTTTTCCAACCAACATGTTATAGTTGGATTGTTGATTAAGCAAATACACGTCACTTATTTTCAATGTAATTAGGTTTTGAGACTCACTGGCACCCGTGGCCGTGAAGTGGAGGTATAGACTTCGCCTGATATCGAATCCTACTAGAGGTGCTATTGAATCCTAGCTCAGGTATGCATGCAGTCCATCATGGATGGGATAAGCTTCTGGTATGCGAGACTGAGTAAAATGTAATGCCATTGTGGGAAAATTTAATTTTTAATTTTTAATGAAACCCTACTCTTATACGAATATTAATTTTTAATTCACTGTAAGCGAACTAGGATGAGTAAGTTACTATTAAAAAAGTGGTCATAGTGTTGAAACGAATTCATAGCAAAACTTTAAAAGTATTTATTATGCACATGAATAGCACGTAATTCGCTATAACTCAAGTTTCAAGTACATATTATTATAAAAGGGATGTTAGAGAAAATACTGTAACTGCTATGCGAGCTTCTGCTAAGAATTAATATCGAAAAATAAGGTATAGAATTTAAAGTTTATTTAAAGCAAAAGGAATTATAAATAATTTTCTTGAAAAAACCTGATCATATCCACGAAGTTATGACGTAATTGTGTATTAACCCTCTTATAGAGATGTAATTCCGAGCAGAAAGCAAGATTTAGGACATGTAAGCCTGGAAATCGAAATTTCACCGTGCTAAACAAACCTTCAATGACAATTGAAGAATACCAAGGGCATCGTTTCAAACACTTTCAATAAGACAATTGCACTTTTCCTTAAAAAAAATACGGATGTGTCAAATATTCCTATTATTAATGCTATCAGTAATGGTGGATAATGCCCAAACGTCATTTCATATGCGTAAACTCCACAGGTAAGAAATTACTAACCGCTCTAACTCGACTCAATCAAAGGGCTATGTGAGACTTTTCAGAAAGGTGAAAATTATTGAACCAAATATAATTTGAGGGATTTTCTTTGCGAATTTTATTCTGTAAAATGAGGCGGAATCTCAAAAGCGTTTTTCAGATATGTACATTAACTGGGCCAAATCATAAGTAACACTAATTATACTGTAACCACTTGCATGAATCACTACTACTAGCCAGAGTGATGCTAATGGAGTATTCGTCATTGTATATGTCCCTTAAATTATGGAAATGCACCAAAATAGGTCTGAAGCGAGAAATCCCTTTTATTGTTCGTCAACAAAAACGTATAGTTAAAAACGTTTCTCCTATTTTTCTTTGATAATACCTTTTTAGACACGAGCCTTTATAAACGGAAGAGATCTCGGTAGGTTGCCTATCAATCTTTTTTCCTTTCACCCCTAGCGCTAGAACCTTCTGAGAATTGCATGGAGATAGAAAAGTGAAATATTCATTTGGCAAGTTGGTCAATTTTTTTCGAGTTTATTGACCTATCTTGAGTTCTTAATAAAGTTTATTTACTACTTACTATTTAAGCTGATTTTAGATGCCGGATGATTATCATATTATAGTCGATATCTTGTTAGCAAACATGCCATATTTGTAAGGGGTGAATGAGCCATATTTGCAAACTATGTATGCGAATTATTGATCTGGTATGGCCTACTCCTATGCACCTGGGGCAGCTTGTACAGAATTAGCTGACTTAGTTGTGATCCGTCTTACGAGTGTACCTACCTCAGTAAGCCTAGGTATTATTAAATATTAATTAATGAGGAAATTTATTGTACATTAAACCGGTCAGAGAAGGATATGTTGTAATTCACTATAAATATTAAGTATATAAAACTAGAAGGCGATTGTATGTTGCTCATCTTAAAAGAGCTTTTCTGAAAAAGATAGCTTTAGTTCTTGGCTTGTGTTATCGGCATTATTGTGAAAATTTCTTAATTCATTTTGTTTGCAAGAAGTTAGAGAGAGATTCATGCCATGTTGGGTTGTTAAATCGAATGTCCTTTCTACTCTATTCAGTATATTGATAGATTAAGTGGAATATGTGCCGCTTGCATGTCTTTGTTGTCATATCAGACAGTAGAACGAGGCCTTGGCAATATGGGAACATTTTTCTAGCTAAGACCTGCTCGAGCTCGACTTAATTCCGGATAGGGTTATTAAGAAAACAATTATGATTAGCAGTACAGTCAATATCGACTGTTGAAGCAAATTAACATTAAACTAATGATCTTATTTACGCAGATAGGAGATTCACATTTCACGTACCAATTTCTTGTACGACTCATACTATCCAAAGGAAAACAGTAACAGCCTGGCTGTGAGAGATTGAAAGCCAGACGTTATAATCCGATGCACAAGAAGAAACTTTCCCCGATTTGTTTTAATGCCAGTTCCAAGAATGCCATTGTATATAATTGAATAAAGTATAGACAAATATTTTATTATTCATAACTTACCTTCCATACCATATGTAATTTTGTATATTCGCGGTTTATAGGCTTTATTATGCAAGAATAAGAGAGGAAAACGTGAAAAGCCAATTAAATAACGACAACTTACCGACCAGGACAATGGCTTTGGCAGCACATGTGGTGTTCTGTCCCCCGTAGGGGGCACAAAAAAGGCAATCTGGTGGCCTGAGAATTGGAAAGAAATGAGGCGCACCTCATTTGTTGGGGCTCTGTAGGTAATCTCTTCTTTTTCGGGTTCACCCATTCGAGCCAGACCAAAAGGTTCATGCCTTTGCATTCTCCTTAGCTTGCTGTTACGATGAAATGAGCCTCGCTCAATGATCGACACTTGATTAAGATATAAAACGAATAAATATTGTCCAAAACATCTCATGACAGGATTTAAGTTTGAGCATTTTAGGCAAATTAAAAATTTCATAAGCACACTTAAATTCAAAGGTTTTTAAATGTTTGCTGTTTCGTGTTGTTATACACGAAAGTTAACGACTAAGTAAAAATGCGCATTGTTATATTTTAATGTTAGTTAAGAATAAGATAATTTTTCCTAGATTATACAAAGAATTATGAAGTTTAATCGAATGTATGAAGGTCAAGATGGTGTGGCCTTTAGTATGATCGTGGTCTCCTTTTGCTGCATAGAAGCTGCTTGACCTTGTTTTCGCAACTTGGTCATATCGGCAGGACGACCTAAAGGAAGGCACGTTGTACGCAGTCCATAATGTCCATAATACTTTACGGAGTCGAGCCATGGACTTGGTACGTTCCCACATAGCACTAAACTACAACTCGTCGAATAGCAGTAAAGTCAATTGTCTGATAAACAGTTGTAGTATCTATCGTGTCCTATATTTTCGTATCGCCCTTTCACCATCACAATTTCCTATTTGCTTATATAAATGTGTTTTGGTGGCGGATGCTATGACACTTATTCACACACCCTCCATTCGTGCTGGAAATGTTGCTCTTAACCCGCCCTATTAGTCCGAAATCTTCTTCCCTCAGGTCGTGTCAGAGTGGGCCTCTTGTGCCGTTTCACCCATCTCTTATCTTTCCGGTTCAGGGACTTCATCTGACCACTGCCATCCTATTTATGCTACTCGAGTCGCTATTTCCCATACTTTGCTTCAAAGCTTTGGTAGCTCGTATACTCTGGTCTCACTGAGCAGACCCCCTAAGTCTGGACTCTCAAGTTGGATGGGAGACTAACTTAGAGTCTAGCTCCCTTTCTACATGTGCCCCGGGTGACACTCATCATCAAGCCATCAATCCGCGGAACACGAATGTGATCAAACCCGTCTACTATTAGCCAACTAGCTTTAGCCTCCACCACATCTATCGTGCTCCTATCCATAATGCCAAATCTATGACTTCATATGCCCTAGTCTCTTGTGTTTCAACCTCCCAATGTTGTCTTCTGTTTGCCTTGACTAGGCTCACGGTAGACGTCTTCTCTTAATTTCTGATTGGTAATCTGTAGCGTTGCGATTAATCTTCTTCAGGTTCACATTTTTTTCTTGATCTAGACGTCTTCCTTTTGTTGATCTTATCGTTGCCTGCTCTTCTCCGAGTTTGCTTAGGCAGTATGGAAAGTTTTCGCGGATTCTGCCTTCTTCAAATCTTTTGCTCATTGAATTTATTTCAGTGAGGATGTCGATGGCCTCTTGAATCCTGAGTTTGCTCGGATTTTCACGAAATGTAGCCGGTCTCACTATCGAATTCTAGTCGATTTTGTGTCCCGTTCGTGCAATGTGTTCCGCATTTTCCGATTTGTCTATATCCATGTTTCGGTAGAGTCTTTGGTGTTACCTGATTAGTAGGCTGATTTTTCTTCCCGTTTCACCAATATCCCTATTCTCACAGTTGGCGCATTAATTGCGATTAACTCCTGAGCAATCCAGTTTGTCAACCTTCTCATGCTGCGTTGGCAGGCTGGTGAAGAGTGCTGTCTTTTCTTTCTTATCACCTTGATATTCTATTTTCTCCTAAGCTGTAGAAAATTTTGACTTAGTTCACATGAGGGCATGCACACCTACTTTTGGTCGTCTTTCCGATCCTTGGTGTTATTTTCATAAATTCTAAGTTGAAATCTGCTCAATATGGCTCATATATTTATCTCTATATCTTCTTCAGTGTATCCATTACTAAGGAGAATCCGAGTCAGTTTGCTAAACTCTTCGTCCTTGACCTCGATATTCGTTAGTCTTAAGCTTCTGTTGATCAAACTCTTCAGTATACTGATCTTTAGTCTGTAGTTGTGATGAGGCTGGAAGTTAAGGCTCATTCCTGCATATTGTTTCTTTCTGAATAGTCTCATCTTGAGTGCCACGTTGGAGCAAATTACCTCAACATCCAGGAAAGGTAGTCACTCATTTCCTCCACATTCGTTTTGAAGTGTATTTTTTTGTCAAGTTGGGTCATAAAGTTGGGGAATTCACCTAAATTGTACTTAACATGCGAACGAAGTGCAAACTATTCATCCAGGTATCGCATAAGCAATCTTGGTTTCAGCGGTGCCTCCTCGAATTCCCTTTCTAAATTGCCCTTGCCTACATTTCCCAAAAATGGGGTGGATGGAGATTCCATCTGTAGTCCAAATATTTGCCCATAGATACTGCCGTCCTTACTGTCAAATTGATTAGTCATTCTAATGGCTCCTTTCGTATGAGCTCTGACTCCAGGACATCCTCTCTCGTCTTAAGATCTCCAGCAGGGCAATGTTTGTGTACATGGATCATATATCAAAACTTACCAACTGTTCCGTCCCTTCGAGTTCAATGTTTTGAAACCTTTGATAAAATTCATTTTTTCTTCACAGTGTTCTAGAGTCTGTAGTACCTTATCTTCGCCTTTAAGAATATTCATTTTGCTAATTTGTGTGTCGCCTCATGCTTGTTGTTATCTATTAACCTTAGTGATTATCCCTTCTTTAATGTCTTAGATATTCCGTAGACAGTCGGCGGTCCTGAGTCATTTTTAGTTAAAGAATTCAGGAAAAAAAGTTTTCGAGAATATAAGTTATTCTTGAATAAGAACTAAGTAACTCTAGGCTGCTTAAGAGACTAAGGAATGATACTTATGTTATACCACAGACTACCTCTTTCGGAAATAATTAACATTGTTGATTACAAGGGTGAAAAATCTCTGCTTATATACGAAAAAAACATGTTTGTTTAATCAGCAATGATGCCTAGCTGAAGGGAGGTATAGCTTGCGTGGAATGTCACTATCATGGGACCTACTGTCACCTGTGATTATGTAGTAGAGTCGTAACGATACCTCGATATTCAGATCCGGTATCTAATCCCACTGGGCCTGCTGGTGTAACCCAGTTGATATTGAAACAGCAATCCGTTAGAGATGAAACAGGAATCCATTAGAGATGCAACAGGCTTATTGAGGCAAGGTTATGTGAAATTCAACAGCATTGTGTGGCCCACCCATATGATTGTGGGAGAACACAGCTTTTATTACTTAAAGTACCTCAGGCGGCCTATGGTGACTAATTTCTTTTTCAAGAACTACTGATAGTCTTTAAAACTAATTATCAAGAATAATGGCTTAGTTTCATAGGTTACGAAACATATACAATACTAAACTCTATTTCGTAGGCAAGATTTCTGCCAAAATCAATTTTAGAGAATAAAGTGAGTAATTTAAATATATTTCAAAGTGCCTTCTTGCTAAATATTTTTCCTAATTTATTGGAAATCTAGTATGAAATCGAAAGCTGGAAGAGTTCAATAAGAATAATGCAATAATATCCTGCATATTTTGGGCGGTTTAATTTTATTCGATTGACCTTATTTCAGATTTCAGTCTTTATAAATTTAACCATTCAAGGCATCTATTAATCCAGGATAAGCACCGAATACAATTAAACACGCTTTTTCTATAATTACACTATTTTAAGGAATCTGATTTTTCGCAAACGAATTGTTTGTCTTATCTAGATAGACATTTCTGCCAAGTCCATGTATATTTTACAGCCGTTTGAAATAATGAAACATAAAAGAACCTATTTAGGGGTGATAAACAGCGTTTTAGGAATTTTTTAGACCAAATAATAACACCCATTAGTTGCTAGTTACATAAGCATGTATTAACTTCTCTAATTAATTTTAATTAACGTAAACTTACCTTTATTTAAAGCAGAACCCTGAAAGAAGTAGAAGGGTTATTCTCAATTTAAGCTGACTTTTTAGAGATTATATATTCCCATAAAAGTTGGTACGAACCTGCGCTAAAGAATGAAGCTTTAGCTCCTCACGTTGATGATTCAGAAGCATTATTATTTCATTTAACTTCAATTCTAACCCTTCAATTTGACTCGTCTGAGCCAAAACTTCTTTTAACTGTTCCTTAAACCTTTCTGACAAGTTCGAGGCAAGTTGTGCAAATTCAATTTTTCCATTTATGTTTGTGTTGCTTATTGCAGGAGAACGCTGTCGGATAACGACCATTCCATTGGTTTTTTTGCGTTCGTGGCCTTCAACCGTGTACCTTTGATAATCTTGTGCTCTGAGTTTTTCCCACTGAATCAACTGTCGCTCTCGTGCCTTATTTTCTTTATAATTCTTCTCTGTTCCGAAGAATAAAAAGCAAAAATCTATGATTATCATAGGTAGATGTTTGAAAATGTATCGCTCACTGATAGATTATATATAGATTAGAAATAAATTAAATGTTTGTGCACCGTAAAAACTTGAATAGTTTAAATACTTCCGATAACAATGAGGGAAAAGACTAGTTTTAATGAAATATATGCAAAGAAGGTGCTTTTCAAGAAAAATACTGTTTGCTGATGAAATTTGTATTGTCTCAAAATAATCGAGTTTCTATGGTATTCTAACTCTATTCTCAGTATGCGAAAGAAGTAAAATTAATAATTCCACCAAACACTCTAGCGTTACCAAACAAGACTATTGAATTCGCATATGATATGGCATGGGATGCGTACTGGTATATAGTTATAAATTAGTAGGATAGTAGGAAAATTGCCGCCCTGGTATTGAAGTAAAATACTATTATAGATACGAAAAGTAACTGGGTTTCGATTGATGTATTAAGATAACAGTGTTGAAGAGACTTTCGTTTCGTATAAAAGTTCAGGATTAAGGGATTGGTTGGTTGTTATCATCGAAATACGACGGAAAATTTCCATTGCTCCGCAGCCGTTTGGCTTTAATAGTGTTTATTTTAACGCAGTTGACGAGACATCCTCCCTCGTTTCGCCAAACTTTGATCCATCATATGAGGTGCGCCATCAGAGCCTGAACTCAGTCTTGCAAAAGTCTCAAGTTAATACTAGACTAGGAAGACTGTACCATATATATACTCATAAATAAAAACGAAAATATATAGACATAGATCGATGTAAAATGATCTGGCTTTTTTCTTTCATATTAGTTATGTATGTAGAAGCAATGTAAATTCATTTGAATGATAATTATGCTTATATGCCTTTACTGAGAGATCCAACCGAAAGAGTTAAAACTAGACTGGAGTATGCCTTTAAGGTATGTGTAGGTAATGTGAAAGTTAAGTATTAAATAAATTAATTGAGCCATAGTGATGCTAGAGCTACCACGGCTTACGACCTTCACAAGGAGCACAAGAGTCGAGTCCCTCTTAAATTAATTGTCAATACGAAGAATAACTGTGTTTCGATTAATCTCCCTGGATAATTTTATTGGGGAGCTATCACTTGATATGAAACTGCATGATGAAGAGATTCGAAGATCGATCTCACAAATAGGGTGGCGGATTCCAGTTGTACTACAGCCGTTCATGTTAGCGCAATACAAATGAAATCAGCCGTCGTCTTCTGGTGAGTCCGACGTTCGAATCTCTTTATCATTCACTTGTCATACAAAATGAAAGTCTCCCCAACAATAATTGTAATTACTAAAGGTGGCATAATGCATAGATCTAACTTTATTATATGCATACACTTAAGAAATGATGCAGATCTTTAGCCATATTGAAGTAAAATCCTAATGCGTTCATTAAATTAGTTGAAAAGCTGATAACTTCAGAGGAAGATAGTTTAGTAAGTTCTGATAGTTCGTTCATGTACACAAGTATTTCTCCTCAAAGTAGTCATTTATGAATAAATGGTGAATAAAAACAGTGTCGATGTTATGTTAATGAGACGTATCAGTTCTAACTTCAATCACATTAATTCAAAATGTGGATAAAGCTCATTAACCAAACCGGACGCACGTGATTAATAAATCCCAGCCATGCCTTTTCTTAAGTCGATAAATTTTAATGGCTGATGGGTTATGACGGGTGATTTCGTAGCCTGACTTACAAGAATACAAGAAAACATCAAATGATCTCAATCAGAGTTGCTTACCGACTAACACAGTTTCGGTCAGGTTTTTTTGGTGATTGAGCCTTGATGATGAGAGTTTGACACTAAGCTTTTGTATTCACCTTGATTTAGGACCAGACTTACGTATAGACATTAGCACACATACATACACACACACACACACACACACGCAGGTACACTCAAACAAAGTACCATAAATAATAGGAAAGAGAAAAAGCCAAATCATTTTATATTTATCTATTTATGTCTATATATTTTCATTTTTATTTATGAGTATATATATGAGTCCAGTCTTCCTGGACTAGTGCTTACTTGAGATTTTTGCAAGTCTGAGTTCCAGCTCTGATGACAACCATTATATTGTGGACCAAAGTTTAGCCCGGTTTTATCCGAAACGATGGAAGATGTCTCGTCGACTGCTCTAAGATAGACGTTTTATTAAAGCCAAACGACTGAAGAGCAATGAGAATTGTTTTTTGTCTTCAGGCGATATCAACCAACCAAACTCCTGATCATTAAATTACTTACGGAATAGAAGTCTCCATTATAAGCTCATTAGCTGATGGTCTACAATTTTTATGGTTATAGTTATGCTCAAAGAATCTTGAAAATTTTCTAGAGATTATGCAAAAAACAGCATCAGTTTATTTCCATAGTGAGCCATTGAAGTTTGGTATTTTATTAAGGTTTATATCTAGCAAAAGCCTAATTTGGAAATCCTGCAAATTTAAATTCTCTTAGATATGAAGACCAAGATGATGTGGCCTTTTATGTGGTCTCAGTCTCCTTTCATTTTATAGAAATTGTTTGACCTTGTTTTCGCAAATTTGTCATATTGGTAGGAAGACTTAGGGGAACTCACCTGGTCCGGAGTCCATTGTATGCATGATCATTTCCAGAGTCGGACCGTGGACTTGGTACATCCCCAGACGTTTCTTTGGCATCGTCAGTGAGCTTTGCCACCCTTAGCACCACACAACAACTCGTCAAAGAGACAAGTGAAGCCGATCCTTTGACCAAACGTATGCTAAACAGCTGTGGTATCTTTCCTTATGTCTGGGCTATTCACATATCCTATATCCTCGTATCACGGCTTCACTGTTACAATTTTTCCTTGCTTATTTAAATCTGGTGTGGTGTGCCCTTTTGAGCGGCTTTCATGAAATCGGGGGTGTGAGAACGCCAGTGTGGAGTATGGAGAGTTCTCATAAATGCCACTCAAAAGGGCACACCACACTACATCTAAATAAGCACTGTAAAAATTGTAACAATCAAAGCGTGATACGAGAATATAGGAAATGTGACTAGCCTAGGGCAAAAGGAGAGATACCACAACTGTTTAGCACACGTTTGGTCAAATAATCGGCTTCACTTGTCTCTTTTGACGAGTTTTTGTGTGGTGTTAGAGTGACAATACTCACTGACGATGCTAACTACGATGTCGGCAAAACGTCTGGGAATGTACCACATCCACATTCCGACTCTGGAAATGATCATGCAGACAATGAACTCCGGACTAGGTTCGTTCCTCTAAGTCTTCTTGTCAATATGACCAAGGTGCGAAAACAAGGTCAAACTATTTCCAAATTATCTTAGATTCTGCCATTATTCTTATATTCTGTACAACGATAGGATTTTCATGGTGGCTATGCTTGTATGCCAACTTTATACTCAGCTAGTTAAGTGGCATTGTAATTGCTTCTCATTCATGCCCTAAGCTTTATTTTACTCCGGAAAGTTCAAAGAATGTATGCTTAAAATGCCCTAACTAAAATTGAATTGAGATTTATACAGCAAATGTTTTGCTTTCCTTTCAGCACACTCAACACGTTTTCAGGGTACAGATTCACTGATGAATAACTTTTGTATATATGTGAATATACATAAAGAGATTTCAATTCTATTGAATCACGTTTTTCACACATTTTTGTATCTAGTTTTTTAAAATGGGATTTCGCCTTTTCATAGTTTTTTGAGTTTCATTCTCATCATCAGCTAAAACTAATTTAGTCATTTTGAGCTTTCAAAAATAATTTCTTTTCTTTTATACATATCCTAATTGCTGAAAATAAGTCAATAAAACATCAGCTTATTTTACTTATTGCTATTCCGCTTTGTTGTATAGTAACTAAGGCTTATTATAGTCTTCCTAGATTTCATGAATAAATTTCGCATTTAAAGCGCCAAGATCATGGCTACAGATTACGTTGAAGCAAGGATTCGGCATTCCTCTTCTAATGCAAACCCCTCTTTAATCGGCGTCATCATTTTAGTGTAGTGTAGGCCTAGGCATGGCTAGCAAGGACAGAAGAACCATGCTTGACTATGGAGTTTAATAGTAGAATCTCACTTTCGTGAACTACACCGGCGAAAAAACGGACATAAAATTGTGAAAACTAACGAGATTTAATAAGTGCAAATAATTTGAATGATCATTTAAATAGGTGCTGACAGTGGCATTTAACTTAAATCAAGTGCATAAAAAAATACCTATGCAATTTAAAAATAAACAAAACCAATATTTAAATGCTTACTTACTAAATGGATGATACTCAAATAAGTTTTTATCTTTAACTTTCGCTATCACATAGTAGAACACAAAGAATACATGCCAGATTAGAATTAAGGGGGGAGGCAAAGGAGAACGAGCTATGTATTCTCGCATGAGCTTATAGCGCTGCAAAGCCCAATATTTACTTGAAGCGTTTTCAATTCGCTCATAAGTACTCCTAAAAGGCATAAAAAAGAAGTTAACCTCTGGTGAGTTTTATACCATCAACAATTAGATATAAAATGGAACTAAACAACGGGATAAGAAGTAAAAGTTTTGTGAATATTCATTATGTTAGGCTTCATGAGGCAAATCAATCAGATCAAAGGGGAAATTAGCTGAAATAACTCACGAAAACATTGCAATCAATAGATTTTGCAGTAGAATTATACTGATCACTA
>CAAALY010000053.1:0-14000 GCA_900617795.1 Protopolystoma xenopodis
TTCAGATAAGATGAGATAAAATTAGAAGAAATTAGATGAGATGAGAGAAGATTAAATGAGATGAGATGAGATGAGAGTAGATGAGATGAGATGACATGAGAGTAGATGAGATGAAATGAGATAAAATGAGATGACTGTAGATGATATGAGATGAGATAAGATAAGATGAGTTAATATATGAGATGAAATGAGTTGAGATAAAGTTTTTTTCTTTTTTTTTTCTTTTTTGATTTCGTATTTATTTTTATTTCGAAGTTGTTTGACTTTGTTTTCGCAGCTTGCTCATATTGGTAGGAAAACCTAGAGGTCACACCTATTCCGAATTGCATAGTCTGCACTATCATTACCAGATTCGGACCATGGACGTGTTTATTTCCGGTATTTTTGTTTTAAAAAATTAATTATTCTTAAGCCTTCCATCGTAACTCCTTCTTCTCTTCTTATATTTTTGCCTAAGCATCCATTTATTTTACATTATTTAACATGTCGTTGTATTCGTTTTTTCAGTGTATTCTTCCCCTATCCCATTTATAGTTTCGATTTTAAAGGACCTTAGTGAGAAGTTAAGATTATGCAGAAGATGTCGAGCTTTTCTGAAGCATCACCAAAAACTTTCTTACTCTGGCTTGTCTAGACTCGATCTTCTCTCTCATTCTTATTTCAACTTTTAATACCACTGATCCCCTCTTCTAGACAACAACTTGTTCGTTTCAACGAACATTTTAGAAAAGGTGTTTATTGCCCCTTTTGAAGTTGTACAAAGTTGACCTCACTTTCTGCTCCCAGCATGTCCCTGATTAGCCTGACTTTCTCACCCCAAAGCTCGATTCCATTGGCTCGTTGATTGTCTTCCCACCCCATTTTGCCCAGAACATCAACCAACTGACTATCATGACGTGATTGGTTAGATTTGCGTCATAGTCGGGCCCACAGCTTTGCTTCTACGACTTCACAATAGCCTTAGATGGGCTGAACTAATAGGAATAAGTTTATGGTTCAGTATGAAATTGTCTCAAACCACTGATAGTTTGGAACTTGTCCATACAGATTATAAGTGGAGTAATTGTAAAACACTAAAAAACAAGGTTTCCAGCTGCTTGGTCTTACCTGAGGGTTTGTTTTTAGGGCAACTTAGACCAATTATGGTTTTATGCCAACACCATGAAATCGTCTCATCTTGAACCCGAATAGCTTATACGAAAACCGAGGTTTTTGGACTTTCTCTGGTTGGGGTTTTAAGTTGAACATAATTGGTGAGTTTATTACGTTTTTATGCAAACCAACAAATTTACACACCAATTTGCGTGTATCCAATCTCATCATAGACCTTCATTCTTCCACTTTTCCATACATTCGTAGTCTGGTCATGATGAATTCGTTATTAGACGATGCTCACAAATTCACTTCACTTCATCTTTGGTTAATTGTCCATCATCTTCGATGCATCTTTGCTTATAGCCTCGGTTCACCTTTGGCTCATTGTAGGTTTGTCGTCGTGACTCAGCCAACTCGTCTTTACCTCAGCGCTGATTGCTCCCAAGTTTTTCCTCACATCATCATCCATGCATCATCGCTTTGTTTTGAGTAGAGTTTCAACCTGAATTCTACCGCCTTATTCTCTTTCGCCTGACCAAACTGTCCGAACAGATTTGCTCTATTCTAAAGTGTATGTCGGCAATGATTCACAGCTATTTTACGGCCATTTTTACACTCTTTTAATGCCCCTCGAGTTTGGCAACTAAGCCGGATTTTGTAGAGAAATTGGTAAAATATCGAATGCTCGTTAAAAATGTAGTCTTTTGACAGGAGGTCTTGAGAAAGGGAGAAAAATCGGCTGTTAATTTATGAAAGACATAAAGAGCACTAACAATAATAACTCCAAAAACTCATTTTTAGTGTCCAGCCGAAAGCAGTGAAGCTTCACTCCTTCGCTATTGTAACTATAATTACTGGTGCTCTTTAACCTTACATTTTTCGTCACTTTGCTATTTCTGCAATCGGATATAGGCCATTCAAGTGGTGGCTCTATTTCAGAATAAAATGGGAGAATGGGAGACTTTTTCAAGTGAAAAAAGTTGTCACAACTAAGGGTGCCACAAATTCGACTGACCGTGAAAAAGACTTATTCGGACTGGCCTTCTGCTCGAATTGATTCGGACAAATGCAGAGAATTACAGTCGCACGAGGCTTTGCAACAAATACTATCGGTTACAAAAAGAAAAATATCCAGGCTGGTCAAACTATGCACATATACAATGAATAAATTGGCAGAAAAATCTCTCTCTCTATATATATATATATATATATTTACATATATATATATATAAATAAAGGCTTCCTTTTTAAATTTTGGAAATAGATAGATACAAATTTTTGCATGAATTTAAAAAACTTAATTTATGTCTTTTGGCGACGCATGTATGCAATAATTAGTATAGTATGTTTTATCAAACGTTTTATTTTCCCACAAGTATTAAGGCTTTTAGCCCCATTTTTAACATCTAATATCCACATTTTGTTCATGCATACATTGGCTTACGAAGGAAGGATGGATAGATAGAAATAACACAAACAGTGTAATGGTGAACTTGCAAACGTCCATTATTTCTCCTGTCAGCAGTGAAAGACGATCTGCCACCAGAGTTGCTGTATTCTTCTAGCACAGAATCGTAAATGGCGCATAGAATCTGCTGAAAAGGCATGGGCTCATTGTGATCTCATTTTGGGCTTCAAAAATGTGCCAGATTTGACTAAAATCTCTCTTTTCAGAGTGACCAGGTTTTGATGCTATCAAATTTGCTTTCAGCTTAGGAGCCCATGGGATGATGAAAGAGTGCAAACTGGATTTCCATAAAATAATATGCCTGAACATTTTCAGGATACCTCATCGTCTCATCACCTCCTTCAACGAAATTCTAACCAGGCAAGCAATGCTAAATGAAATTCAATATGCGAAGACAATTTTGGTTTCGAGGAATTTTTTATTTCATAATTGTTGATCATATTATCATTTCGAGTGAAAGTTTTTGGTAGAGAGATTCGTTTTCTGGTGAAACAGACCTTCGAATCTCTCCAGTAAACACCTTCACTCGAAATGGAGGTAAGCTTAACAATTATGAAATTCACTAGACTTATAAGTCGGTCTACTCTTAGAATTGTGAAAAAATCCAACTATCACACCTTCCGCAACTTGTTCTCGTTGTCAAAGTGACCTAGCTGAGCACACCTTTTTCATAGTAGTAATGCTGATTTCTACAATCGGGTCGTGGATTTGGTACATTTCTACTTGTTAAATGTAGACGAACTGTCTTCAATTGTAAATAAGCGTATTTCTTTTGCCTTGGATACCAGATCTTGAAGCTTCGTAGTTGTCTCGTCAATTCGACTTAATAATCGTCTTCCCTTGATTTCCTATTTCTCCTCAACTTGGTCTCGTTGTCAAGGTGACGTAGCTGAGCACACTATTTGTCATAGTAGTCATGCTAATTTCTACAATCAGATCGTGGACTTGGTACATTTCTACTTTTAAGATGCAGACGAACTGTCTTCAATTGTAAATAAGCGTATTTCTTTTGCCTTGGATATTAGATCTCGAAGCTTCGTAGTTGTCTTCTCGATTCGACTTACTAATCGTCTTCACTTTATTTCCAATTTCTCTTCATCTTCTCCTTCATTGTGTTCCCTTTGCCTCAGGTTGGCCAAAGATTCTGGCTGCTTGCATCGATTTTGCTTGATCAATCGACAAAGTTATCGCAAATTCTGCATTTTCTCTGCATGAGGCAATCTTGTTTGAAGATATGAAGAAGAGCTGAGTTTCGAAGAATTCCGTATTGAAATATTGTAGCATGACTTTGCATTTCGCAAAGAAAGTTGGTTGGAAGGAATTCGTGTTGTGGTCCTACCGGAAGCCGAAGTAGGATTTTTGCGAGAGGAATACTGTTGAATTGTGCAAACAAGTCCTCGACTTGCCGTTCTGCGATTTCGATGAAACTATGCTAAGCTTTCGTCTGTACCACCGTGACATGCATCATTGAAGAAAGCTTCCACAAAATTACGAAATAGAGCAAAAAATCTACCAAATCAAGAGAAAAGGTAGCCGGCTGCAACCCTAATCGCTTTTGCTGTACACCCAACCTTGCTCTACATGCTTGCAAATGAGTGCAGTTAACTTCCCAAACCGGAAGAGCGTTCGGTGGCAGCTGTTTCATGGCACAAAACGCGTAACAATTCTTCCTCCGTTTTCGGTGAGACAACATCACGAATTCCTTCCAACCAACTTTTCCTTCGAAATGGACAGTCATGCCACAATTTTATGTGAACACATTCATTTCGTATGGAAGTACATGATGAAGATATTCAAAGATCAATCACACCATAAGACGTCGGTTATTTCGCGTTGTACTCCGGCCGTTTGGCCTCGTTACAACATTCCGGTTGATGAGGTCGACATGACATCCTCCAACGTTTCGAGCGGAAATGAGTTGAGCTTTCGTTGAGGATGTCTCGTGGATTGCATCAGCCTGAACATCGTATTACGGCCAAACGGCTGTAGTACAGCGCGAATCCGTCAGCGTCTTCTGGTCAGATTGACTTACGAGTCTCTTCATCGTGTATTTCCATACGAAATGAAATTCTTCACATCAACATTGCCTAATGCAGAGAAAAAGCAGAATTGGCGATAACGTTTGTCGATTGCTAAAACAAACTCGAAGCAAGCAGCCAGAATCTTTGATTAACCTGAGGCAAAGTGAACACGATGAAGTAGTAGATGAGGAGAAATAGGAAATAAAGTGAAGACGATTAGTAAGTCGAATCGAGGAAACAACTACCAAGCTTCGAGGTCTGGTATCCAAGGCAAAAAAATACGGATATTTACAATTGAAGACAGTTCTTCTACATTTAACAAGTAGAAATGTACCAAGTCCACGATCCGATTGTAGAAATTAGCATGACTACTATGACAAAGGTGTGCTCAGCTAGGCCACCATGACAACGAGACCAAGTTGAGGATAAATAGGAAATCGAGGGAAGACGATTAGTAAGTCGAATCGAGGAGACAACTACGAGGTTCAGAGGTGTGGTGCACAAGGGAAAAGAAATACGGTTAGTCACAAATGCAGACAGTTTTTTTACATTTAGCATGTGAAAATGTACCATAGTAAATGAAAGTCTTCACATCAATCTTATCGCAGAAGATGCCTCGAAACACGAATTTTCTTCGTCTATGAGGCTCTATTATCTGTCACTTTCCAGACGATATTGTGTCTATTTTGTGCAATGCCGTCAGCAAAGTTTTAGACTCTTGTCTGATGAGGCTAGAGCAGACGTGCCATCAAGCGCAGAGGATGGCTGACACGAGATAAGACCACAACTGTCATGGGCGCATTGACAGAGTCTGAGTGAATTAGATGAATAAGAACTTTATCAGATCGTGTCGCTTAAACTGCGACCATACCAGAGGTCACACCATCTTGGTCTTCATGCTTTGATTTAAAGATTGACAGTTGTTATGCAAAAATTGCAAATAGTCTCCTAAAACTACTTACATCGAAATGAAGCAACTTCGTCAATGGCATTGACATACGCAAGCTTATGTGAAGAAGAGTTAAATTTCAACCAATCTCTTGCTTCATACTGGTTGAGCTCACTTTCATTTTGAGCGAAATTGTATTGTTTGATTATGATTCTAATCATGGCCACTTTTCTTCACCGTTTAGTCCCCTCTTTCTCTTTTACATGAAGAGAAAACGTTCATCGACATAAACGGACTTGTGTCTGACCTGGAGTGCTGGTTGAAAAAAATAAAATAAATATATTTTGATAAAGGCTGATGGTGATCATCAAACCTTGATGATCGAGAATAGCATCTACATTTTTAATCTAATTACTTTGAGCCATCACTTTTGGTCTTGTACATATACAAACATATGAAGACATGTGAACACATCAAAACAGGTACATGCACATGCTTCGAGATTGAAAGATAACTCCATCCAACCAAATCATTTTATACCTTATCAAAGAATTTATATTTGGGGTTTATATAAGACACTCATAAATGAGCCTGTAAGTCTTCATGTTTCGTTAGCTTGAATATAATTGTACAAATGATACTCCGATGGACGAAAGCTTAGCATAAGAGATATATCCAGCGTATTTCGTTTAAAGTGATGAAGGACTGGCAGTAAAACTTTCCCAAATATGATTGTGGGAGAATTCTATTAGCAGTCCTGCATCACTTTAAACGAAATAGGGTAAATACATCGCATATAACTGATTTACTGATAATCTCGAAACTCTGTTTATATACAAAAAAAAGAAAGCCCGGCATGCTTTAAACGTAATCAAAAGTAATCGGAAACAGCGTCAACAAGAATTTTCCAGGAAATCCAATCGGCCCTTGGTCAAAAGGAATCCACTATCTTCATCTGGTGGGCTCGACCTTAGGATCTATTCACCAAACACATTCATTTGAAATGGAAGTGACCACAACAAACCCATGCTTAGTTGAGGGTATGCAGACCAAGATGGTATGGCCTTTTGTATGGTCGCACTTTATCGTTTAATTGTATAGAAATTGTTTGATTTTGTCTTCGCAACTTGGTCATTTTGACAGAAAGACGTAGAGGCACGCACCTAGTCCGGAGTCTATGGTATACATGATGGGTTGCAGGGTCGGAAAATCAATGTGGTACATTCCCAGACGTTTCTCTGACATCGTCAGTGAGTATCGCCATTCATAGCATCACACGACAACTCGTCAAAGAGACAAGTGAAGCCGATCTTCGGTTGAAGGATTTTATTTCGATATGAGAAGCAATTCAGTTAACATAGGCCACTTCATGCGATTTATCGACTTCTAATCGAGTTTTCACACACACACACACACACACACATACGCACACACACACACTCATGTGAGTAGGGCACTAGGAAAACCGTTGAATTTTACACTTGGTTGAGTCATGAGTATTGTGAGGAAGTTTCCAATCCGCCACTCCATCACATTTTCACATGTGCCAGATGCATTTCAAGAAAGGCCAGACATTTATTTGCTATATCAAACGAATACATTAATTATTTTTCGTGGACAAGTAGTTTTTTGAGACTACCAGTAGATTTTTTATAAGAACTTTATTCCTGCACCACATAATAGGATATGGGAAATGACCTGGCCTTCCTTACAATTCACATACGCCCTGTGACCCGATGGCAATAAAGTATGGAGATTATATGATGCACGAACACAAAACGGATTCCAGTCCTGCTTGGGGTGCTGATGATATCACCACAGGCGAGGTCGAAACTGCGTTGCACTTCTGTCAGGAAGCGAGAATGAGTGTAAAAGTTAACGTAAACATGAGACCCACTCAATTGACTATGGGAAAATTTAAATACCAGCTCTAAATTACCGCAAAGAAATAGAGGAAATAAGTTTCATATATATTAAGTCACTCAGTAAATCGCTCAAATAATGGATTTCCAGGTAAAACATTAAAGAAAATGATAAATTGACTCAATATGCACAAATACATGAAAAATTTAGTCATTTATTTATTCATATAGATAATTATTAATACAAAAATACATTCATTTTAGCCATAAATAAGTCGGTCATTCTTTAAACGTTTAAATGAATAAATAATTTAGTCAACACAAAGCACATTCATTGTAACAATAGGTAATTACCACATTCATTCATTCAGTCACTCAGTAATTACCCAAACAATGCATTGGCTTGCGCAAAGGTAAATTAAATAATAAATTCACACAAAATGCACAAATAATTAAATAATTTAGTCAACCCTTTATTCATTGAGACAAGCATTCATACAAAAATCCATTCACTTATGCCATAAGTAAGTCGTTCAATCGTATAACGTTTACATCAAAACATAATTTAGTCAAAACGATGCACATTAATTCTAACAATAAGTAATTAACACATTTATTCATTCAGTATCTCAGAAATTAATCAAACAATGCATTGGTATGTGCACAGGTTAATAAAATGATAAATTCACTCAAAAATGCAGAAATACTTGAATAATTTTGTGATTTATTTATTGATCTAAACAATCATTCATACAAAATACATTCATTTATGCCATAATTTATTCATTCATTCGTATAAAGTTTAAATGAATATATAATTTAGTCAACAAAAAATACATTCATTCTAAAAATAACCAATTGTAAGATGCATTCATTCAGTCACTCCATATTTACTCAAACAATGCTTTGGCTGGTGCATAGATTAATAAATTGATAAATTCAATCAAAAATGCACAAAGCTAGAATAATTTTGTCATTTATTTTTTGATCTAGACAATCATTCATACAAAATAAAATCATTTCTGCCATAATTAAGTCGTTTATTTATATAACGTCTGAATGAATACATAATTTAGTCATCATAAATAACATTTATTCTAACAATAACTAATTACCATATCGATTTAGTCAGTTACTTAGTATTTACACGAAAAATGCATTGTCTGGCGAAAAGCTAAATAAAATTATAAATTTACTGAAAAAATGCACAAATAATTGAATAATTTAGTAATATATTTATTCACTTACACCATCTTTGATACATACATCTTGTTAATAATGCCATATTAAAGTCGTTCATTCGTAAAATATTAAATTAATACATAATTAAATTAACACAATGAAGATTTAAATTAATAATAATAAATTACCACATGCATTTATTTAGTCACTCATTAATTACTCAAAAAATGTATTCGCTTGAACAAAGATAAATAAAATTATATATTTACTGAAAGATGCAAAAACAAGTGAATAATTTATTCATTTATTATATATTTAATGCGTTCATTTGTATAACGTTTAAATGATAACAAAATTTAGTTAACACAATGCACATTCAGTCTAATAATAACTAATTAACGCATGTTTTCCTTCAGTGACTCATTACTTACTAAAAAAATACATTGGCTAGTGCAAAGATAAATAAAATTATAAATTTACTGAATGATGCACAAATACTTAAATAATTTAATCATTTATTTATTCATCTAGATAATCATTCATACAAAAAAACATTCATTTACGCCTTAATTAAGTCGTTCATTCGAATAACGTTTAAATGTTTATTTAATTTAGTTAACACAATGCACATTCTTTCTAACAATTACTAAGTAACACATGCTTTCATTCAGACACTTAGAAATTACTCAATAAATGGATTTATTGATGCAAAGATCAAGAAAATGATAAATTCACTAAAAATGCACAAATAGTTGGATTATTTAGTCATTTATTTATTCATCTAGACAATCATTCATAAATATATCACTTCATTTATGCCATACTTAATTGATCATTCGTATAAGGTTTAAATTAATATGAATTAAGTAAGCACAATGCACATTTATTTAACAAAAACTAATTACTGCATGCATTTATACACTCACTCATTAATTATTCAACAATAAATTAGAAGCGCAAAGATTAAAAAATATAAATTCACTGAAAGATGCACAAATAATTTAATAATTTAAACATTTATTTATTAATCTAGCCAATCAATTATAGAAAAATCCCTTTAATTAGGCCATAATAAAGTCGTTCATTCGTACAACGTTTAAATAAATACATAATAAAGTAAAAAACTAAGTACATTTATTCTATCAACAACTAATTAAATCATGCATTAATTGAGTCACACGGTAATTATTCAAACAATGAATCAGCTGGCGCAATGATAAATAAATAAATTTACTGAAAGCTGCACAAATAATTGAATATATTACTTATTTTTTTATAAATATAGAGAATCATTCATATATATTTATTTATTTATGCCAAAATCAATTCGTTTATTCTTATAACATTAAATTAATACATAATTTAGTCAACACAATGCACATTAATTCTAAAAATAACTAATTACCACATGCAATTATTCTGTCACTCAGTAATTACTAAAACCATGCCTCTGCTGGCGCAAAGATAAATTATATTATAAATTTACTGAAGGCTGACAAATAATTGAATAATTTACTAATTATTTATTAATATTGACAATCATTCATACATATATCTCTTAATTTATGCCATATTTAAGTCGTTTATTTGTATAACATTAAATTAATACATAATTAAGTTAACACAATGCACATTCAATCTAACAATTACTAATTACAAAATGTATTCATTCAGTCACTCATTAATTACCCAAAAAAAGCATCCTTTGACGCAATGATAAATGAAATTATAAATTCACTGAAAGATGCAGAAACAATTGAATAATTTAGTCATTTATTTATTCATTTAGACAAACATTCATACAAAAGACATTGTTTTATGCCTTATTTAATTTGTTCACTCCTATTACAATTAAAGTATTACATAAATTAGTCAACACAATACACCTTCATTCAGTCACTCATTAATTACTAAAAAAGATGCATTGGCTAGTGCAAAGATAAATAAATAATATATATTTCCTGAAATTTCTACAAATAATTAAATAAGCTATTCATTTATTAAAACACATAAACATTCATTCGTACAGAAATCACTTCATTTATGGCATAATTATGTCGTTCATTCGTATAACGTTTAATTTAATACATAAATTAGTCAACGCAATGCACATTCATTCTAACAATAAATAATTAACTAATGAATTCATTTAGTCACTCAGTAATTATTCAACAATGCATTAGCTGGCGCAAAGATAAATAAAATTGTAAACTCACTCAAAAATGCACAAATACTTGAAAATTATAATCATTTATTTATTCATATAGACAATAATTCATATATAAGTCACTTCACTTATGCTATAATTAAGTGATTCATTCGTATAACGTTTAAATGAACAAATAATTTAGTTAACATAATGCACAATTATTATAGCAATAATTAATAACACATGCTTTTATTTAGTCACTCAGTATTTACTAACTCGAAATTGAACATATACTTAAATAAATTAGTCATTTATTTATTAATATAGACAATAATTCGTATAACGTATAAGTGAATACATAATATAGTCAACAGAATGCACGCTAATTCTAACAATAACTAATCAAAACATGCATTCATTTAGTCACTCAGTAATTACTCAAACAATGAATTTGCTGGCGCACGGATTAATAAAATGATAAATTCACTTATAAATGCACAAATACATGAATAATTAAGTCCTTTATTTATTCATCTAGATCTCTTCTTTTATGCAATAATTAAGACGTTCATTTGTATAACGTTAAAATCAATACTTAATTCATTCAACACAAAGCAAATTCATTCTAACAATAGCCAATTATCACATGCATTCATTCAGTCACTTATTTATTACTCAAACATTGCATTAGCTGACGCAAAGATTAATAAAATGATAAATTCTTTCGAAAATGCACAAATAATTAAATAATTTATTCTAAAATAAGTACTTTTTATGCCATATTTAAGACGTTCATTCTTATAACGTTTAAAGCAATACAATGAAAATATACTTAATTAATTCATTTATTTAGTCATATAGACAATCATGCACACTTTAATCCCTTTTTTATGCCATAATTAAGTCGTTTATTCGTTCTTTCAACTACCAGCTCTTAGTTACCTCTACAAAATAGAGTGAACACTTCCCATTTATACCATTACATCATCATGCCTATCGCCCTAATCGAGGTCGCCTTGACAATCGGAGCAAGTTGCCGAGACGAGGGCAGACGAGTCTTTTTCACCAAATTCCACTGCCATTCCACGTGCACCTGATGCTTAGCGATATCGTTTTTGCGCCACTTCTCTTCCGGTCCATCCATGCGCGACAGAAGACGTCTGCTGTAAAGCAAAATGTCGTTTTTAATGCAACCAAAAATGCACACAAACTGAGGCAATGTTGACAAGAGACGGCATCACACGTTGTCGGTGGAGCGACGCTGTCGGCCGGCCTCGGTCAGACCGGCGGCCACCTCTTGTCCGTGCAGTCGGTAGCGCCGACATGTGCTCATCAAACTGTACTCGGTGATGTAGAGCAGATTGCGAGAATCACGTACCACCGACTTGGTCTCGTGCCAGGCCAGACCGGCGGCCTCGGCGGCGCTGGCTCGCTCGTCGGGGTCCAGCTGGAACAGTCGAGCCAAATGGCCGAGGAATTCGCCGCCGAGACAGACGAGCAGCGGATGCCGGAGCGCGTGAAGTGTGCCGTGCGTGTGCAGAGCTCGTCGCATCTCGGCCAGACTGGTACCGCGAAACGGCGCCAATCCGGTCAGCGCGATCACACCAATCACACCCACCGCCCACACGTCCATCTGCGGCGTCCGTCGCAGCATGGCCGCCTCCAAATGCGCCATTTCCTGCTGCAGCTCATCGGCCAACTGCGACGTCGACGTCGACGTCGACGCCAACGGCGACGGCGACGGCGACGAGGCGGATTGGAGGAAATCGCCGTCGACGTCGGCGTGAAGACGGCGAGTCATGGCCTGTTTGTCCTCCCATTCGAGCGCCAGCTCGACCAGCTCTGGCGCGTAGCCGTCGAGGATGCCGCAGTGCTGGCCGACGACGAGGGTGAGTTCGTTCTTCAAGCTCAAGTCGGGCGACAAGACGACCGACTGCGGCGACGAACTGTGGAAGAGCACATGCGTCGGCATGAGGGCGCCGTGGACCAGACCCTGCGAGTGCAGGTAGGCCAGCGCCTGGAAGAGGTAGTGCAGCACGAAGCAGACGTCGCGGAATCGGATGCTCGACTGCAACAGGATCCAGTTGAACAGGTCGCCCGACTGGCACATTTCGCTCATCACAATCACACGACGCGGCTCTCGGATGCACTCGGTCACTCGGCCCAACGAGATGTGGTTCAACTTGCGCAATCGCGACATCTGCTGGCGCAGCTTCTTCAGGTAGGCCCGTTGCAAGCGGATGATCTGGCCGCGACTCATGCCCAGCGCGAGCAGGTTGGCGAAGTCCACCTTCTTGAGGACGACCGAGCCGCCGGTGGCGAGATCGCGAGCCGCCACGATCGAGCTGAAGCCGGAGTAGTAGAGCTCGCGGTAGATCAACAGCTTCTCCTCGTCGAACGTCGGAGTGGCCAGCGTGAGGCCGGTCGAGGAGCCGGTCATGCCGGTCGGTGGGCGCGTGTTCGAGCCCGGTCTACGCGAACGGCGAGTCGACTGGGCCAGACAGACGCGGCATTAGGCGAGGTCTCGAGCTGCAGCTCGTGGACTGGCCTCGTGCGGGATGAGGGATTCAGCTCCTTTGCAGACTGGACAAGTCCGGCCGCGAGCACATTGGACTGGAGGCGAATGGCACAGGCCATCGATCTGGTGAAACGAATCAAATGGAGATTCAATCATTCATTCAGTCATTGCTTTTTTCTGTCATTAATTCATTTCTTATTTGCTTTATTTATTCAATCATAATTATTTTATTACTTCATTCATTCATTCCAATAATTCAACATTCGGTGAATCATATATTCCTTCATTCCTTCATTGATTAATTCCATCATTTGTTCATTGCTTCCTTTAATTATTCTTTCATTTATTCATCATTTCGTTGCTTCATTCTTTCATTCCTTCATTACTTCATTCCTTCATTTCTTAATTCCTTCATATGTTCATTCCTTCCTTAAATTATTCTTTCATTTATTCATCTTTTCGTTCCTTCATTCTTTCATTCCTTCATTACTTCATTCCTTCATTTCTTAATTCCTTCATTTGTTCATTCCCTTCTTTAATTATTCTTTTATTTATTCAGCTTTTCGTTCCCTTATTCTTTCATTCCTTCATTCCTTCATTTCTTAATTCCTTTATTTCTTAATTCCTTTATTTGTTCATTCCATCCTTTAATTATTCTTTTATTAATTCAGATTTTCGTTCCCGTATTCTTTCATTCCTTTCTTCCTTCATTTCTTAATTTCTTAATTACTTAATTCCTTCATTTGTTCATTCCTTCCTTTAATAATTCTTACATTTATTCATCTTTTGGTTCATTCATTCCTTCATTCCTTCATT
>CAAALY010000054.1:0-13964 GCA_900617795.1 Protopolystoma xenopodis
TTGCAACCTTACATTCACATTAATGCTGGACTACAAGATGGTGTGGCCTGTTGTGTGGTTGCAGTCTCCTTTCGTTGTATAAAGGTGGTTTGACCTTGTTTTCGCAACTTGTTCATATTGGTTGGAAGACTTAGAGGAATGCATCTAGTCCGGAGTCGATTTTATGCGTGATCATTTCCAAAGTCGGACCTTGGACGTGGTACTTTACTACTAATATGACCAAGTTGCGAAAACCATATCAAACAATCTCTATCTTTAATATTGTTCATGCTATTATTGCTTGAGTATGTGGATGTGTGGGTGTGCGTGTGAACATCTATATGCAGTACCGACCCATAATCAAAGTGATCAAAAAGCCTAATGCCACGCTTGGGTCACCAAGGCTTAATGACCCAAGAAAATGCCGTGACCGAAACTGCGTAGCACATAACAAACTATGAGCTAATGAGATATTGGCTTGTATGTGTGTAAGTCAGGTTACAAAACCACCTGTCCTAACCTCTCAGTCTAGTGTCGTTAAGCTTTAAGCACCCACGGAAAGGCAGGACTGGGGCTACTTAATCTCGTACATCTGGTTTGGTTGATGAGCTTAATCTAACATGTTGTGTGAGGGAAGTTAGAACTATCACTGAGTGGACAAGTTGAGTCACCTTCTTTTGGATGGTGGATCAACCCCCTCTCTCTCTTTCAATCTGTAAATCAAGCATGAGTAGTTCTTACTCTACTTTCTACCACCATGCATCATATTCAACTTATTCCCTAATCTATTAATTCCATCAGCTTCTCTTATGCTACTTTTGAAAGCAGGCGCACCAATATCAGCAAACCTACTAGTTTGATATTCGAAGAAATGTTGGGTTTAGAAAAATATATTTTTTCATAATTGTTTTGCCCTCTTCCATTTCAACAAGGGATGGCTGGGCAATAAATTATCTGCAGAGGCTGTTTAGTTTACAAATCGGAGCTGGCTGAGCACAAGGCATAAACTGGACACGAGATTAAATGGTCTCAAACTTCTAGTTTTACTGATCATGGTATGTCTGCGGCTAAAAGTAAAATTAGAGAAGCCATCAAAATAAACAGATTAGGGAATACATTGAATGTATGGAATACCGGCAAGAATTTAAGTAAAATCTATTTGTGCTTAATTAATAGACTCAAGGATAAAGAGGGTGTCGAGCCGCTTGCGAAAAGGAGGCGACTCAACTAGTCTTTTCTTGTATAATCAGAATTTCGGGAATACCAGTAAATCAGTCATAGGCGATGTATTCACCCTATTTCGTTTAAGGTGATGAAGGTCTGGTAATGAAATTTTCTCACTATGATATGAATATAACTGATGTTTCCATTAAATTTTACATAGCCTTGCTTTCCCAAAAGTCGTTCTCATCCAGGGTGGACTGCAGTTTCGACCTTGCTTAGGTCTTATCAACACCCTCAGCAGAATGTGGGCTTTACACGTTAACCACTCGGACACATTGCCACGAATGCCCTTGGGTCACAAGGCAGATGTGAATTTCAAGGAAGGCTAGGCCTTTTGCCATATCACATTCTTTAGTGAGATTGTCGATGAAGCAAACGTATTTTTGCTTAACATTTGACTACAATACTTATTTTTCGAATTTAAGCCGAGTTTCAAGACTACCAATAAATCAGTTATATGATATGTATTCGTTTAACATACTGAAAGACTGGTAGGGGAATTTTCCTACAGTGATATGAGTAGAGCTGATGTTTCCATTGTAGTCGATTGTTATAGCAAAATACGTTTGCTTCATCGACACTCCCACTAAACAATGTGATATGGAAAAAACCTGGTCTTCCTTTAAATTTATATTTGCCCTGTGACCCAAGCGTACTCGTGGGAATGCAGCTGAGTGGATAACGTATCAAGCTCACATATTGCACTGTCACGGTTCTCCTCCGGCTGGGGGTGTTGATAAGGCCTGAGCGAGTTCGAAACTGCAGTCCACCCTGGATGAGAACAACTTTTGGGATAGCAAGGCTATGTGCGATTCAATGGAAGCATCAGCTCTACTCATATCATTGTGGGAAAATTCCTCTACCAGTCCTTTATCCCCTGAAACGAAATAGGGTGAATACATCTCATAGTCTTTTCTTGTCTCGGTTCTAATCACGGTCACTTCTCTGTTCTGTTAGCCCACTCTTTCTCTCTCAAGAAGCCAAAAAATGCTCATCAACATAACCAGACGTGTATCCAACCTTGCGCAATTGGAGTGATGATTAAAACATATATATAGAAGGAAGGTGATGGTGATCATCAAATCTTGATTGCCAAGAACAGGCGTTACTTTTTTTGAGGAGGAGTGATTCGTAAGTTGTTCTCACCGGAAGCTGTAGTGTGCTTGCCTTGGATCCGTGACTGTAGATTTGTGCACTGCCATTTGACCCCTATGAATCCTTGCTGAATTTTCGTTTTTCATATGACGGATCTCGTCAGAGCGGGACAAATCTACTGTCACAACTCCAAGGCAATTCCTCTACAGTTTCCGGTGAGATCAGCTTACGAATCTCTTCCACTCACCTTTTCAAACCAAATGAAAGGTTTTTCACTATTAGTCTGTTAAGGGCTTCTTTGGAACCGTATCTACCGAGTATATTTACATTTAAAGTCGCTAAATTATTTGCTGCATAGTTAGTAATAGGTAGCTTCGAAGCTATCAGGAACCCACTTGTTGTCTGTGCGCCTGTTTCGAATGACTTTATCTGATTAATAGAAATTTGCTCATGAATTTCATCATCACTATCAGGCTATTACAAAAACAAGTATAATTTGATGACATTACATCACTTTGGCCTGATATAGCTGCGAATTATAACTGTTTTTAACTCCATGCATTAAAAATTACAAGAATGCGTTGAAATATCCCCTGAATTTAGAGTTAGGGTATCAGGCGAATCCGGGCAAGAGTGAACATTTGGCAGGTTATCCGTTTCGTTTGGTCTGTGATAAGCATGCTACCCAACGAAATGCGATCCATCTGCTTGTCTCAATTAAAGTGCAATGTTCTGTTTTAGAGAAGCGGCACAGTAGAAGCCGACTGAAGTCAGACTTTTGCAAAGGCGTTTCTGTATCTATGTCAGAGGGGTTTTTATTCTCTTTATTTTTATTTGGCTCGGAAAGTTATTAAATGATTATGAACTTATTATATATCTCGTATTTCTACTTTCCTTCGATTGTATCGCAAGCATGCAATTATAAACTTTGCTTTAATGAATCTATACTATATAAAGCATTAATCATTTCATCTTATTCGCTTCCTTTTTATTTTACCTTCATACTACCCTATAGCATTTATCCTCTACTATGCCGCTATCCATATCACTTGGCCGACATTCTATCTCTCTGCCATCCGGATTATATTCAAATCTGGCATCTCAACCAAGGTGCAATCCGACCCTAGATGAAGCTTCTAAAGCCACAATCGGGGCCCAGCTGCGTCTGATACAAAATATGCAATCTGAGATAGACTCTGAACAGGTCAGCTTGACACTAGGACGATAACAGTCCATTAACTACACTTAAAGTTTTTTTAAGCACAAGGCATTTGGATTTTAGGAAATTATAATAGAAAGGCACTATTGTATTTTTATTGCGCACTATAAACGAATAACTACCAAAAACTGAGTTTTATTATTATTTATTTTGTGCCTAATGTACTGATAGTGATTCCGCCAGCAATAGAAAAGAATACTTGAATTTGCTTTGAATTCTTCTTCTCTACTTATGAGAACACATCTTTGGGATTGATCACAATGTGTGCATCAAATTATTATACCAAAATTCTGAATGACCAAGGACAGACATTTTATCTCAATTTATAAAATGAAAGGCTAGGCTTAGAAGAATCTCTTATTAATTTCGTATCACTGAGTATTACCTATAACAAGCTCAGTGAAAGGGATGCATAAATTCAGTAAAGGATTCTTATGGCATAGTTAAATTAGTAGACAAGTAGATGCAAGTACATTTATATCTGCTTTCAAGTTGTTATGCAATATGAATATATACTAATATTCCTGCATGTACGATGAAAAGTTTATTTTTGAAAAGTCTATTGATGACTCCATTTAAATAGGCCTTAAATTTCGTTTGGAAGCTAGATGAAGATTGAGCTTATCGACAGCCAAGGGATGATTGCCTTGGATTTAGGCGTAACGGTTTCGACGCGCCATCCTGGGACTCCGATGGATCTATGCTGGCTCTTTTCGGGAGCTGTTGCGAAATTGCCTTGGAGCTGTGAATGTAGCTTTTTTGAATAGGTACTCGGCGCACCGTCCTGCAATCGCGACGAATCCTTGCTGAGCTTTCATCCGTTATGTGATGAACATCGTCAGAGCTGGACGCCATGCTTAATAGTAATTCACCAACACGCGAGTACAAGAAATGTGGCCGGCTTCAAATTTACCTATTCACCTATGTTCGATCCTTCCCTATGCATTTTTTATAGTCATTGATGTTTTTTAATCATTGTGAGGATCGTACTTCCATGAACCTTTGAAGGCGATTTGTTATTCTCATAATCTCTTACAACATATCTCCCCCACACACATGCATGCATGTTTTGCTCGTTACTGGGACTCCACATGAAAGCGTAAGATTAGGGAGTCTATAGAAATTAACAAAATAGCCAACGTCCTGAATGCGAGGAACGATTGTAAAAAACTGAGTATGAACTATATAAAAAGAAGCTAAGTTTCGAAGTATGAACTATTTGTGGCTGTTGGATAGGCTTAAGGAGAGGGAGAGGGTAGACGTTTTAATCTGCCGGGGTCCACTAATAGGGAACTGGATCAGATATCGTGTGACTTGGTTTAGACAAAACACAAGTAAAGTATTGTCAGACTACACGAACTAATTAGGACCCAAACCAAGCTTACTAAATCCCTTCCTGAAGTACTTATTGATGTCGATTTTATCAAGTTACAGGATTTGGCTAACGGATTAAGAGGGGCCAAAGGTAGAAGGATTTGGAAGATGCATGATAAGAAACGTAGGATCATAGGAAATAAAATCGGATAGATAAATTTTGAGTCTAAGGTGAGTCGTAGTGAATATGTTTTTAAGAAACTACGGAAGGATAAGATAATGAATTTATCCAGTTTGATTCTGGAGAATAGTGTGGAAAATTTATCGGAAAGAGGATTGAATTTTGCTCTTCCAAATGAGGTAAACCATTATATGGGCATACTTGATGAATTAATTAGCTTATCTGATAGATTTAAAGAAAAACTGGGTTTTGAAGAATTCCTTAATTAACTATTGTGGCATGACTCTTTACTTCGAAGGGAAAGATGGTTGGAAGGAATTCGTGATGTGGTCTCACCGGAATTCGAAGGACGGCTGTTACGTAGGAAGATCGTTGAATTGTGCGAAGAAGTCCTCGGCTCACTGTCCTACGCTCTGATGAAACTGTGCTAGGCTTTTGTCTCAACTGTGACAAACATTATCAGAGCAAGATTCCATACTTTACGAAATGTAGCAAAAATATACTAAACCAAGAGAAAAGATAGCCGGCTGCAACTCTACCCGCTTTTTATGATTGGGCTTTCGCTATTGCCTTTTGTGGGCAAGGAAAGGAGGCTGGATTAGCCTCGAGTCTAGCTAGGACTATCACACTTCCCATGAAATGAGCATTACATAAACACAATAGACAATGGCACATGCCCAATCACGATTCGGCATTAGGCGTTCGTACGCTAGTTTTTTGTGTGATGAAACAGCTGCCACCGAAAGTATTTCGGGTTCGGGATGGTAACTTCACTCATCTGCAAACATGTATTGGAATGTTGAAGTAGCCAACCAAATCATGGAAGGCCTGTTAGATGTATAAAAAGCGACTAGGGTTGCAGCCGGCTATTTTTTCTCTTGATTTAGTATATTTTTGCTATATTTCGTAAAGTATGGAATCTTGCTCTGATGATGTCTGTCACAGTAGAGACAAAAGCTTAGCACATTTTCATCGGAGCGCAGGACGGTGAGCCGAGGACTTATTCGCACAATTCAATAGTCTTCCCTACGCGACAATCCTCCTTCGATTCCTGGTGAGACCACATGACAAATTTCTTCTAACCAATTTCCCTTCGAAATAGAGAGTCATTCCAAAATATCTGATAGATTGCTTGAGGAGGTAAATAATAGTATTGTACTGGAGGTGATCTCCCAATTTGAACAGATAATCCGGCCAAAGAAAGCTTGCCATCTCAGTAGGGTTTATAGTTATTTATGTAGCAATTATCTAATCATTATAAAAGCCAAAGGCTAGGTAAATCTATCTATGAAAAATGTTAGTATATTTAATGATACTAACATATATATATCTTTACTGAGAGATCCATCAGAAAAATTTAAGACTAGGCTAGCTGATGCCCTTAAGGTATGTGTAAGAAATAGGGAAAGGGAAGAGTGGAAAATGAATTTACTATTCCAAGGAGATGCAAGAGCCCATGACTTACGGTCTCCCTAAGGTTCACAAAGAGTGTCGCTCTAAGATTAATTTTTAATGATAAAGGAAGCTTTATGCTTCCTTTATATGCATACAATTACGGAACGCTGAGTGATCTACTGAAGAAGTGAAACATCAGAACAATGTATAGAGGAATTTACACTTTCCTCAGTAGTTCATTCGTTTGGAGAATTTCCAGACCTCCTTTCTAGATCAGGCTCTTGTGCTCTTGTGTTAATGTCTATGGGGAGAAGACTTGAGGACAAATCCAGAAGAGATTATGCTAACAAAACCGCTAATAAAGGTCCATGTGCCTAAATATCTGAGGCTCCTGAAAAAATGGCTAATACAAGACACAATAGACTGATCTCAAACACGTTTTGCGGGTTACGGGGATTTAACTTCAAAGCGTAAGATTACGGAGTCTATAGAAACCAACAAGACAGCCAACTTTCTGATTAGGAGGAATGAGTGTGGAAAAATGAGTAGGAGCTATTTGTGGCTGTTGGATTGGCTTAAGGGAAGGGAGAGAGAGGGAAAGCAGAAAGAGTCACTAAACAGGAGGCTGGATTAGCCTCTATTCTAGCTAGAGTCTATCACACTTCCCATGAGATGAAAATTACATACACACTAGACAATACCACAAGCCAAAACTGGAATAAACATTACAGGATCGTATGCCAGTTTATTTGCGTAAGGAAACAGCCGCCACCGAACGTACTTCCGGTTCGTGAAGTAACTTTACTCATCTGCAAACATGTAGAGTTTGCTTAAAGTAGTCAATCTATGCATGGAATACCTCGTTAAGATTGTAAGGCTGAGTGTATATAAAAATTGACTAGGATTGCGGGCGATCTCCTTTCATTTTAGTTTAGTATATTTTTGCTCTATTTCGTGAAGTATGGGTTTCTGCTTTGATGATGTCTGTCAAAGTACAGACGGAAGCTTATCACAGGTTCGTCGGGGTCGCAGGACTGTTAGCCGAGGTATTTTTCGCGCAACACAGCAGTCTATCCTACGCGGCAATCTTCCTTTGGTTTCTGGTGAGACCACATCGCGAATTCCTTCCAACCAACTTTTCCTTCAAAATGGAAAATCATGTTACAATTTTTTGGCGATTATTCGTGAATAATGGTTCCTGGCTCTAATTATATCCGTCATATGACGGACGTAATCTTAGCACGGAGTCATCGGGGTCGTAGTATAATGAGCCGAGTTCCTCGCACGATTCAACAGATTAAAGTCCAAGGCAATCTTTCTTTGGTGTTCGGTGAAGCCAATTTACGACGCTCTCCAATCCGCCTTCTAAAACGCAATTAGAGGTATGCCATTATCAATAAATCAAGAGATGTTTCGAAACCCAGCATATCTTCATACATTTATTCCTATCGCTCAATAGATATTCTTCGTTCAAGCGTCTTCTTATGATTTCCTTGCTGAAACCCCAAGTCTGCTCGGACCAAATGCAAACTTCTCGTTTTCTCTACTCTTCCAATCTCCTGTTAATCAGGTTCCTTTAAAAGATGATGCTCACGGTCTCCCTGATCTTCCATTTTTGGTGTTTTTCCTTCAGTATTCTATGAATTTTCCATCCAAGTAGTAACTGCCGCAACTTCTGAACCAATTCGCATGATCGTAGGCATATCTATTGTTTTTCTTCTGTTTCCCTTGCCTTCTTTTTATAATCACTGTCCTTCCATCTGCTCATCACGATCTGTATGTTGCGTTGTGTTGCTTCTTCTGGGAATCCGTTCCCAAGATATATCTGACTTATTTTTTCCAGTGAATAGGGGAGTTGTCGACTCCTTATGACCATACTCCTGGGTATACCAATCTTCATTCCATAAGTATGATGAGACTGGATTTTAAGGCTTGCCCCTGCATGCCATTTCGTTCGGAACAACCACTTTTTGATAGTCTTTTGAGCAAATTACCTCCTAATCCAAGAAAGATAAGTATCCCTTCTCTTCCACATCTATTGTAAATTTGTCTATTCCATCCATGTCGTTTAAGAAGATCATAACTATTAGAAACCTAAGGGACAACGAACAAATAGTGTTAAGGCCAGATGAGAGAGAAGCAGTGGAGGTCGTTGATAAGGTCAGTTGCGTAGAAAAGAGAATGTATGCGTTGGATGATACCTTACTTTACAAGCTTATCAGTAAGGACCTTACAGGAATCTTGAAGTCTAGACACGGCAATTGACGGTAACATTGGGTAACAAAGGGGGAATTAGAGAAGTGGAAAATAAACACACTTTTTCGACGTGATGCCAGGTCCCCAAATGCATATAATCTATCCAAGATACATAAGGAAGCAGTCCGATTCAGAATTATTTCCAACAATAAGGGCAGCGTGATGTACAAAACACCATGATTTATCTGTCTATTTGTACGCAAACCTATATATTTTAAGAATTACACCTTTGGTTATGGAGTAAATAATGATGTGGATGAAGTTACTGATGAGCTGTGCATATATTACTTTCAAAAGTAAACTGTACGAACAAATACGAGGCTTAGTTATCGGATCAATGTTTGCCCCAAATTTTTGCAAATAAATATATGGCTCAATTAGAAATTTGCCTAATACAAGAAGCACTATTAGTTCCTGAATTAGGGCTTCGTTTCATGGATGTCCACTTTTCCGTATGACAACATGGCAAAGAAAGCCTAGTAGACTTCCTAACATTTAGGAATAGAATCGACAGGAATATCCAGTTCGCCGAGGGACTAGAAACGTATGGTAGTCTACTTTTTCTAGATGTCTTAGTTAGCAGAGAAGGAAACAAACAGAGTATAAATGTATATAGGAAACCCACAAATATAAGGTTCCTTTTAAATTTCTCTTTAAAGCATACTTATGGGACCCATAAAGGCCATGATGGTGGGACCTTAAGTATGTTTGCGGTCCCCTTTCGTTATATACAAAGTTGTGTACCGATTCCATGGTCCGACTCTATAAATGCTTATGGATTCTATGGACTACAGACGAGGTGTAATCCGCTCTGGCAATACGACCAAGTTGCGAAACCAAAATCAAACAATTTCCATACTTATGTGCTCATGTGTGGGTCATGTATGAGTTATGAAATCCATGATAATAATGAGCCTGCATTTTGCAGATGTTAATCAGTTGTTCGCTCACAATTGCGTCCATTTCATGCTTCATCTGCAGTCTACGTATTTTTAACAAGCATGTAGGGAAAGTATAGGATATCCAACCAAATCATGAGTTGTCTCATTAAATGTAGATAGCTAGGCTATAAGAAGTAGGCAGGATTGCAGCCGGCCAACTTTCTTGTCTTCGTGTTTGGCTAATTACATTATAGCATGGTGTCTTGATTTGACGATGTCCGTCATATTACTGATTAAAGCTCCCCTAAGATTCATTGTGGTCGTGTGACAGTGAGCCAAGTACTTATTCACACAAAGTTACAGTCACAGCCCCAAGACAAACGACCTTCGACTTCCATTGATACCAATTTACGAATACTTTCCATTCACCTCTTCAAATTAAATGAAAGCTACTCAGTTGCAGCTTTTATTTTAAAATTATCTGATGGCTGGTTATTGTCGAGGTATATCACTTTAAACTGATTTTTCTTGGATTTTTCGTCATACCTTACTTTGCTACGTAAAGCCATTCTCTTATGGGATAGATTTCATTTTTGATCTCACCTTGGATTAGGACTATGGGCGTGCAGTTCAAGAAGCAAAAATATTCCTCTTCATGCCATACGACCCACGTCTCACTTTCCCATTCGAAATCATTACTTTCATAGTGTTCACATTTTAATTTTATTTGCTTCTCTCAACTAGCGTAGTAGTAGTTTAATTTCTTTTTCTAGCTCCATAGTAAATATATTTTAAGTAGGGGTTACGAAATAAGGTGAATACATCTCATTATAAAGTATAATATTTTTTTCGTTTTTGAAGTAGGTCGTCAAACTAACAATAGATTAGATATATGAGATGTTTTTACCCTATTTCGTTAAGGAATGGTGGTTGAATTTTTCCACAATTAAATGAATAGTATCGAATAGCTACTTCAAACACGAAAAATAAGTAATCGCGTCGATTGCTATAGGAAATATTAATTTGCCTCATCGACAATCCCACGACAGAATGTGATATGTGAAAACGCCCTGAGATCCCAGGACACTTGTGGCAGTGCAGCTTAGTGGTTACCGTTTCGAGATCATATGCAACATTGTCATCATAAAATGAGCTTTTATTTGCTGCCTCTTGTCACTAACCCGTTTCAACTTTTCAGTTTGGTTTCTCCCTTGAGAGAGACGCTATGATAAACCACTGATTGTGTAAACTCATAATCATTCCTTTTAATGGTTTTGAGGGCCTAGACTTTTTCACTTAATGTTCTTAAAATTTAAATTTATTTTAAGTTATAATGAATGGAAATTTTATTTGTAGCTTTTCCTTTATCCAAATTTTAGTTTGCTCTAAACACAGCGACTTCCCCCAAACACTTCCAAATTATTAACCTTTATTTTACACCAAATTCTCGAAAATTTTATGAAACAGCGACATCTCAGAGGTTAAAATTAGTTTAAGAGAATTTCCCATTATAACTTTAAAATATCCATGATTAGGAAATTTGGTCACCTTTGTAAGACTGATAGTTGAATTTTACACGAGTAATTGATTATGCCCCGCAATGCATGGTCTTGCTTTCTTGCCTATAAAACTAACACTAAACACTAAACCAAGACAGGTGGCCAGCTGAGATTCTACTTCTTATATCCCACTTTGCGATCTTAATGGGGTATTCCCAAATTTGGTTGGTTGCTTTGTGCTTACATACATTAGAGTCTATAAGAACACAAAACCTCATGCAAAGGTTTATGAATCCAGAACATGAGGTAGCTGAAGATATGATCACTACAGGACACCAGATAGAGTGGTCTAACACCAAAATTTTGCCGTATATGGGGACTTCACAACTAAACACAAGATCAGGGAGTCAATTGAACTTAACAAAACAAAGAAAATCCTGAATAATAAGAACGAATGTAGGAAACTAAACAAGAACTATCTCTGACTGCTGGATAGAATAAGGTAGAGCGTGAAAGGGAATAGTAAGAGCCACTGAGAAAGAGGTGAAGACTTGATTAACCAGGAGTCTGGTTTGTGACCCAAAATTGCCAAATAATTCGTAAGTGTTGCATACACACAACGCACAAGTATCCACGAAGCTAAAACAAGCCCCAGAATTACAAGATCACACGTTAATTTATTTACATAAAGAAAAGTTGTTATCATATCCGTTCCCCCTCCTGCATCAATTTCATTTGCATACATGCATATAGGGCAAGCATAGAGCAGCCAATAAGCCTAAAGCGGTGTTTTTAGTCTCGAGTTAGTCTAGCAGATACAAAGTGTGGGAAATAACGCCTCGTGGAGCACAGATGGGGTGGCAGGGGCAGAGTGAAATGCTTGAACCAGGAAGATAGCAGACGGATCCTACGGGGAAAGAGGGAGACTCTGATAAGAACTAGGGGAGGAGGACTACGTCACAATATGGCAGACTCTGATCAACACCCAACACAAGGGTGAATGGGCGTGAGGGGAATAAAAAAGCCAGCGTGGAGTATAGAGAGTTATCATGAAAACCGCTGAAAAGGGCACAACATACCACATTTAAATAAGCAAGTAAAAAATTGTGATAGTGAAGGTGTGATACGAGGATATATAGCCCAAGGAAAAGAAGAGATATAACGATTGTTTAGCAGACAATTGGTCAGAGGATCGGCTTCACCTGTTTCTTTGACGAGTTGTTTTGTGGTGCTAAGACTGGCAAGTCTCACTAAAGATGCCAACTACGATTCCGGCGAAACGTCTGGGAATGTACCACGTCAACTGTCCGATTCTTGACATTATCATGCATACAATAGACTCCGGACTAGGTATATTCCTCTAAGCCTTCTTACTAATATGACCAAATTGCGAAAACAAGGTCAAACAACTTCTATACAACGAAAGTAGACTGCGACCACACAAAAGGCCACACCATCTTGGTCATCATACTTTCATATTCATTGTACACTGATAGTCTTGAAACATACTCTCCATGGCCATACTTTTTTATTACCTTTTTTGTGCTGCTTGCTTATCTCCTTACACTTTCTTACTAGAAGTTACTTCAGAAGAATTTCCCTTATGTTAATCAGTTGTGGTTTTTTCTTTCCTCTGATTCCCTTGTTCACTTACTAGGCTCAAATTAACCGCCTTAGTGCCAACAACGCAACTCTCTTCCAATTTCAGGCCAGTATGGAGGCCCTTTTCTCAAAACTCCTCGGCACTGACCTTCGTTTTGAAAATAATCAGGAACAGGAGTACGGAGAGTTATTTTCACAGGAAGACGAGTTAACTATCATAGACCCAAATTCCAACAGTCTTATACCGACTACACCGCTCTTTCCTACTGATAGAGTTGGACAAGAGCATGGCAAAATTATAACCACCCCTGCTCAATCAGATGACGTTATAAGTGCACCCGACTCAGCCTTTTCAGAAACAGAGATTTCACCTCATTCTTCCAATTGTGCCTGGAATTTTGAAAGCCAGATTAACAGGTAAACTATCTTTTGCTTTAACTATTACTATACTCATCAAGTTTTATTGACATTCTTTTGGAACCAGGAGGAATTATAATGTTAGTTCGACCCAGTTTTCGCTACTTGGTCAGCCTGTCATGGTCTACTTTGTGTCTTTATAAGAGTAGTTTATCAGAAATGATACACTCCCAAAAGTCAATGGTCCGGTGCTGGACATCACGAATAGTGTCGCAAAGGACACAGGACTAAGTACGTTCCACGATGTCTCAATAATGCCCTAACCAAGTTGGGAAAACGAGGTCGAACCATAAATATGAAGCTTAAGGAGACTATGACCAAACAGAAGGTCACACCATCTTGGTCTTCATATCCACAGGAATACATATCTTTATGCGCAATTGTTCACTAAACTCTTCCATCCTAATAAATTATTATAGAATTAATAGTCATAATCTAAACCTGACTTTTGCAGAAAAGAGAAAAATAAGTCTGAAACTAGCAAAAAATCAAGCATTTATTTATAATGGAGATGTTTTTTAAAGGGTCGAATTTTCCTAATTCTTTGTGACTTTATATGCTCTATATATTTCATTTTTGCTGCATGAAATGGTTCATTCGTTATCATAGTTTTATCATTTCTGATAAACTTCTCTTTTAAAGACACAAAGTAGACCATGCATAAGTACATTAAAAATTGTAATTAACACAGATTTTGCTTTACTTTGAGTCCACTATTTCACCTTCTTTGTGGTTAAAGACACAGACGACTAGGCCAACTTATAGTCGCTAATTTCTGTGATTGACAGAAAAGTTTTTGTCCGGTGGCTGACAGTGCTGATATACTTTCCCTCTTCTGCATCACAATTAAGAAAACATCTATTGAGGATTTTATCGTACTCGTCTTCCGAACTTAGTAATTG
>CAAALY010000055.1:0-13911 GCA_900617795.1 Protopolystoma xenopodis
ATTCCTACCAATATGACCATGTTGCAAAAAAAGGTCAAACAACCTCTATACAACGAAACGAGACTGCGACTACACAAAAGGCCACACCATCTTGGTCTTCATACCTTCCCTTGGTTCAAAATGTTTGCAGTCCTCTTGGAATCACTAAATCTTACCTGAATAAAATATTATTACATTTGGTTCACGGTACGTTTTTGCCCAAACGTTATACTACTAATCTATTGAACGATCTCAATTCCTATGGTTATTGAATTGTGCTAATTCATTGTCCCTTACTAGCTGGCATCAATTTTAGAACCCATAAAAATTCAGGCTTTTAGTTTACTGGATGGAAATTTATTTAAAAGGATGGCGTGTTATGTTGTCAGAAATATATAATAGAGAAAAGGTTTTATACATTAGAAGCTAGCCTAGTACTTGTCGACTAGTAATGAGTAATTAATTTCAGTTATATAAAAACCGAAAAAATCAATATAATATAATCCTGTTAATAGCCTAATTAGTGATAGCGAATTTTTTTGTTGGCCCTAATTATGTAGACTAGCATTGGCTCCGCGTCGTCATATTTTATACGTTCCAAAATAGATGCAAACATTTTTTTCTTCTCGCAAATATTAAAAAAATTTATCTTGCAAAATAGAAAGTTTAACTTAAATCAGACATTTCTTATAACTTATTTTACCGAAAAATTAATGCCTTACTATATTCATGAGAGTGCTTTATTAATGATAAGGTATACATTATGCTGGTATTGTCTTGATGCAATATGCGATTAGATTGGCTAAAGCAGCGTATAGCTTAATGTTTAAATAGTGATGATGAAGCCAATTTCAATAAAATAAATAAAAGGTATGAAATTACTACTAGGAAAACAGTATCCTCGCTATACGCAGAAATTGCTGATCAGAATGAAAATATACGTCACTGAGGATAAAAACCCAATTTCCCTTAATTAGGTATTGAAAATAGATAACATTTCAAAGCAGGTACTCAAATTGGCCTACTCTCGACCATTCCAAGTTCATTTGCCAATTCGCTTACATCATTAGTCAGAGACACACGGATTCCAATTAGAGAAATGTAGTATCCAAAATCGAGAATATATCCCATGTTGTAATGTATGAATAATAGTTGGATTTTTAAGAATCGATACATTATCTGAGAGGTTAAATGAAATTTATTCACAAGTGGACTATTTGTGTAAGGATGCTTTCAGGCTCAAAAGAGGAATCTCAAATGGCAGAAGAAAGCTTTTCTGGATTGATCGAAGTTGCGGGATGTCGTTCTAAATACATATTCGCACAAATCAGTAGGCTGCAAGGCAATCCTACTTCAAAAGAAATGAAAGATACGCCCACACCACCCTATTAAATGATACTTCAAAACGCAGCGTTCCTTCTTCTCGTAATAGATGGTCTTCAAACTACACAAGCAGAAGTGATGCTTTCCTAACATATATTCTTGACCAAATTATGCCATGAGGATGAGTGAGTAATCTTACCATAGTCATTGTTTAATAGCAATTTTTATTTTCTCTTTAATTTTGATCTTTTACTCGCGTTTTTAGTTTGGAAATTTCTCTAAATGGGAAGGTCCATTTTAAGCTGATAAGAAGTCTAGGTTGACAGCAGCTTTGGCCTCGAAGTTCTGGGAACCAAGGCCAAATTGGATTCAAATGAAGCGTGGGAAATTTCAACTATTAGTCCTTCGTCATCTTGTGCGATTGAGGATGACTGAAGCTCTTACCAGGCGCATTATAAATTTAGGGAAAGTCGTCAAGGTATAATCCGGCTTATGGCTATGCATGCTGGTGATGCGCTAAAACGTTGGGCCGTATTTGTCAATGGGACGGAGAGAGGCTCTCTCGTATACCTGAGTTCGCAGACTACTTTTCGGCCTCCTACATTTAGAGGAGAGCCCATTTGTCATACTCGTCACGATATAAAATCTAATCAGCCTAAAAACCACTTCCTTATCAGGCAAATGCAAATTCAATATATAAAGAGAAATTTGGTTTCGAAGACTGCCTTACTAGATGGATCCTGGCATACCTTTAATTCGGCTTGAAAATTCGGGTCGAAGAGATTAGTAAATCGGCTTCCCCGGAAAGCGAAGGAGGTTTTCTTTAAATGTATGACTTAGATTGCGTCAGGACATCCTTGTATCACAGTCCTGCGACCACGAGAAGTCTGTTTCACACTCTCGTCCATCATGTGACGAACATGGTCAGAGCAATGAACCATCGTGTATAAACAATCATCAGAGAAAGGTGACCAGCCGAAATCCTAGTGTAGATACGAAAAGTAAGTGAGTTTCGATAAAGCACCTGAAATGACATTATTATGGAGACCTGCATTTCGTATGAAAGGGCATAAAGAAGGGGACGGCTAAATCCCGTTGTACTGCAGACACTTGGTTTTAGTACGACGTTCAGGTTGACGCAGTCCACGAGACCTCCTCCCTCGTTTCGGGTGAAAGCGAGCTGTGTTTTTGTCCATCATATGATGGACATCATCAGAGCTGGAACTCATTCTTGTAAAATTATCACGTTAACGTCAAATTGAACGTATAATTAAAGCCAAACGGCTAAGGTACATCGGGATTCATCCATCCTCTTGTGGTGAGATCGACCTTCGTATTTCTTCCTCATGTATTTTCATATGAAATGAAAGTCTTCTCAACGGTAAAATCCTACTTACTTCTTATACCTCACTTTGCGATCTTAATGAGGCGTCCCGTGATTTGCTTGGCTGCTGCGTGCATATCCTACATGCAGTCAAGTTAAGCCAAGAATAGAATACCTTTTAGAAGAAAAGAGAAAATCGCATTCATAGGCATCGCGAGACCTACTAAAATACTTTGGGGGAAATTCACAATAAGTTCTGCATCACCTCAATCAGCTTATGGCGGCTACAGTTTTTGTTCATCATGATTTGACATCTTTTTAGTCATATCCATTATGGATATGAAGACCAAGATGTTGTGGCCCCTGGTATGGTCGCAGTCTCCTTTCGATTTATAGAAGTGGGTTGACCTCGTTGTCGCAACTTGGTCTTGTTGTCAGGACACGTTTGAGAATGTATCAAGTCCACTGTCAGATGCTGGGAGTCATGCCAGCTTCCCAGAAGGTATTATCATCCAGAATGAACTGTAGCTTCAACCTCACCTAGTTCGTATCAGCACCCCCAGCGGAACTTAAATGCGGGTAGTGTAGAGTATAATCTGGACACGTTACCATTAACGCGACGCTGCCACGAGAGTCTCTGGATCACAGAGCAGACGAAAATTTCAACAGAAGTCAGGCCTCTTCCATATCGCGTTTATAGTGGAATTGTCAGTGATACAAATTAGTATTTTGTCATTACATGCAACTACATTACTTATACTCATATAAAGTAAATCTTGAATAATAATTCCACTAAACCCTAGATTATGAATATTGCTATTATTGTCCCCACGTTCAGCTTTGCCTGTTACACTTTTCTTAAAGCGCCCGTATGGTTACTTCAGTTTCTTTGATTTGTAGCCTTATTTTTCGTCAACCAAAGAGTGGTTGCCCAAACAGTTTAGTCCTGTTCTATGTCTCTACAGTCAGAGTTCAAGTGTTAATTTGTGTATGCAAGACTATGGACAAGTTAAAGCAATCTTTGGCTACGGCCACGGCATCAAAATGTACGTAAACGCATCACATTTTCACATGAGTCTTTGTCCTTCCTTCTACTTATCCATTTTTGGCCGACAGCGACAATTTAATCGCATTGGTTTACTTAACTATCAATTTTAATCTCTTATCTGTGTAAGCCTTGGTGCTTAAAATCACAGTGTATGGGTGAATCATAATGTGTCATATTCGCACAACTATTAGCTGGCACATAGTCTGAGAAGCAGATGAACACACGATTTCTTCGAGGTTATATTAGACCATCCAAATTCCAGACAGTGAAATCTTCTTTATGCTAATAATATGGAACTACAAGATCTAATGGTTAAGTTTCCAACAAATAAGGAAGACAAAACGTTACTTCTTCCTCGAATTGTACCGTTGTCTATCAATCCCAACAAATTTACAGTGAAATTAATTGACCAAAAGAAAGACTTCTCCTTTGCTCAATGCAAGCCTTTAGTCGACAAAGCGACCTGCAGGGATACTTCTTTCGATATGGAGTTATGGTTAATTTTAATGGCTACCCGTTTTTAGTGTGACAGATAATTAGTTCAAAGTCATAACGTCGGATTTCCAAGAGTACGTTCCACATTCCAATTCAAATTTTCCCAGACTCTGATCTTTAGGTCAATTTCAGCTACAGTAACGCTTCAGAGACTCCCCTTGCCAGCAAAATCACGCGAATAATCATTCTGTAAATCATTTTGTTTCCATTTCCGCCTTTATTTAAGCTTGATCGTAGATATGAAGACCAGGATGGTGTAGCTTTGTATATGCTAACATAGCCACACTTTTCCGTCTCTTTCCCTTGCTTTCTTTAATAATCTCAGTCATTCAATCTGCTCATCATAATCCGTTTGTTTCGTTGTATTTCCTCTTCAGTTTCCAAAAGATATATCTGAATTAATTTTTCCAGTTTATCTTCCTAGAATTTGTGAAACGTGGGCTTCTTGTGACCATACTCCTGAGTATCCCCATCGTCATTCCGTAAGTAGGGTGAGAATGGAAGTTAGGGATTATTCCTACATATGATGTCTTCCAAAAGATCCGTTTCTTAAGAGTCTCCTCTGAGAGAATGACCTCCACGTCCAAGAAAGGTAAGTAGTGTCTGTTCTCTTCCACATCCATTGTAAATTTCATTTCCATGCGAAGTGGTGATCCAAATGTCTCGTAATTACTGTGGTCTGTTGAGGTGACGTTTTGAAATTCTCATCCAACTTGTCCATGTGGACATTAGCTAGCAGAGGTGGGGATTGTGAGTTCATAGTCAGACCAAATATGTACTTACAGATGCGGTCATTAAACGTAAAATGACTAGTTCTTATTGCTAGGTTTATTAATCGGGTTAGAGACTCTTTCCTGATTTGCTCCGTCTCCAAAATGTCATCCTATTTTTCTAAGGTCGCCTGTAGTGCCGTGAATGCTCTTTCTCCTGAGATGTCGGCGTACATGGACTGTACATCGAAGTTTACCAAAAGTTAGTTTCCCTCCCAACTGGTGCTTTTGATTCTTTGGCGAAATTCGTATGAGTTCTTCACTGTACTCGCTAATCTGTCACTCACTTTCTTTAATTTAGCCAGTTTATGTGTTGCTCCATGTTTGTTGTTCACTATCCGTTTCAATAGTTCTACTTATTTATGTACCTTGATTTAGGTTTATTTTGTTTAATCTTTGCAACAAGTCCATTCTAGTCTATTAATAGCAATGTCAGAAATAAGATGTCAGGAGCTAAAATCTCTTATAAACTTTCATGTTGTCTGTCTATAGATAAAACTAGTAATGCCGACTATGAATCAGTCACTAGACTCTAGCATAAAATAAATATTAGAAGAATCAAAAGTTCAACCAAATATGCCACTAAATGGATTTTACAGAACATTGAATGTTAAATTATTCTCAAACTTTGTATTACCATGGTGAGTAACATTTGTATGAGGCATTCACTCTACTTGATTTAAGTCGATGAAGGACTGCTAGTTGAATTCGCTCACAACGATATAAGTGGGTATATATGATATGTATTCACCCTATTTCGGTTAAGGTGATAAAGGACTGGTAGTAGAGCTGATGTTTCCATTGAATTTCACATAGCCTTGCTCTCTCAAAAGTTGTTCTCATTCAGCGTGGACTGCAGTTTCAACCTCGCATCGGTCTTGTCAACACCCCAGCGGAAGTCGAACCGTGGCAGTGCAGAATGGGAGCTTGACACGTTAACCACGCGGCCACATTGCCACGAGTTCCCTTGGGTCACAGTGCAGATGAGAATTTCAAGGAAAACCAGATCTTTTGCCATATAATATTTTTTGGGTGGGATTGTCGATGAAGCAAACGTATATTTGCTATAACAGTCGACTAAGTAACTTATTTTTCGTATTTGAGTACTTAAATACGAAAAATAAGTGGGTCACAAATTTTCATTAAATTTTACTCAGCATTATTTTCCAAAATGTATTCATGTCGAAGATATGTTATGTGAAATGCAATGGAAACTGAGACTTGCTTATATCACTATGGGGAAATTCATCTTTCAGTTATTCATCACCTTAAACGAACTAGAGTGAATATATCACATATATAACATTTACTGATATTTTCGAAAACCTACTCATAATACGAAAATAAGTATCATGTTTATTTGTTGACAAATGATTGCCTCATCAGTGTTATGAGTTGGAGGAGACTTGCTTTAACTCAAGACCACTTTTCTCTCCTGTGTTCCCTAACAATGATACATGCCATTGTGTAAAGTGTTAGATTTGGAAATGCACCATTTGCATTCACTCTTTATTTTTGATGACCAAATCCGAGCATTTTTTAACCTTGAATGCTAAAGCTCCTCTTAGATAAATTATCAAGGAAAGCCTGCCACTGATTTCACATCTGTCACCCTAGTTATTGGTCCTTCCTGTATAGTAGAGACTTGATACAGCCAAACCTAAAAGAAGTACTAAAAGCCTAGAAAGTGAGAAGTAACCTAGCGAATAGGCGCAAACAAGTTCTATCTACTAGACTCCTGCATTCAAGGGGAGCATGCACCTTTTATAAGGGTTAAAGAAGTTATCACCAAATGGAAATAGCGTTTTGAGGGTACTAGTTAGAATGGCTACAATTTTTCCGAAACTTTTGGGAAACTGACTTGGTAGAAAGTCTGCTCATGTCATCTTTATATTTTGCCTATTTTTGCGTTTTAAAGCTATTCTTAGCTGATTCGTTCAGATTTGAAGAACACGGTTTGATGCGAATTCTAAACATTTTTCCCTGCCATAATTGTGAAACAAGCCTCTGGGATTTTGTCCTAGAATTAAGTTGGCTTGAATGCTCATCAAGACGATTTTAAGTATGACATTTATTTTGAATCCGTGTTTTAGTTACAAATGTCAATTTTTCGGTGACTTGGAAACGAAAAGCTTCTGAAATATTTAGTTAATAATATTAGGAACTCAAAAAATAAAGCCAACAGAGCTTCGAGTTTATTTAATGGCTGGCACAAAACTCACTCAGTTGTCATATTAACAATAATTTATTTATATTTCTTAGCAGGACTTACTACATCGTGCAAACTATATAGGATTTTTTCATGGACCAAATCTCATTGTGCTTTTTCCACAACAACATAAACTAACCACATTGGTAGTCCTTTTTTTCCTTTTAATTCAGACGAATTTGACATGTAAGAATCTCATATCTCTAGTAGAAACTAAAAATTACATGCGAATAATATACTAGTTAATTAGCAACAGAGAAGGATGGCTAGGCAACCATATGTGCCGAAAGCGTAGTTCTCTATTTAGTATGAAATGTAAAATAAAAACGTTAAACGACTTACGGACATTTTCCTTCTAAATTCAGGATTATGAATAATTTCATGGAAACTATTTTATAGTTGAGCTATCGATCATTTTCCCTGAGTTGCTCGTATATTCATCAATGGCTCTACTTTACCGAGGTTACGACAGGTCAAGTTTCGTCTAGCCTGATATATTCATTTGGCCCTATATAGAATAATTAGGGTTTCCAATCAACCGAGGAAGCAAGATGGGAAAAAGTGTGAGCATAATTGATAGCTTCTCTTATTCAATGGGTATGATCGAGCATTAATAAGTATTCATTGCTTACAGAGCCCAGAAAGCGTGAAGCATTATCATTTTACGTACCTTACTTACATCATATTGCACGATAACCGTAAATATGCCATGAAAAATACCTTATTATAATCAAAGTTATTCAGTTTGTCTTAAAGCTATTGGACTGATAACGACTCCATTTACAAGTAAGGTAAAGGGAAACTTGATACTTGCATTAAAATTCATCACAATTCCGAAGGGCCGTCTGCCTCCAGGCTATATAATAGTTTCGACGTAACCTCATGGCTTCACCTGAAACTTCAATTGGATTCTCACTGTAAATATGCAGCTTCCGAAGCCCATACTATAACCTTTAGGTAAATGACTCTGGACTTCTTCAAGTTATGGTTAATTTCCAAGGAAAAATATACCATGGAATTATGAATCGAAACGAAACATGTGTAGATTACAGATACTCAGGTTTCTGACAGCAATGAATTTGCTCCATTCTGCTATCCGAATACCACTTATGCAATAAAATTGATTTTTCCATAATTGCCTGGCAGAACATTTGGTATTTGTAACTAACTCAAATTTGTTTTATATAAATGAGCTTATAAATGAACTTATATATCCTTATTTTACTAGTGTCTGTGAAATCTTACTACAAAGCAAAAAGAAAGTAAAAAATAAAATTCTATTAATTATATTTTAGGATGAATTCTATTATCTGCTTAAAAGGGTTATTTCAAGATTCCTTAAGTTTATGAATAGCAAGACTACTAAATGTAGGGAGTCGGCACTGATATCCAAGCTAGTGAAATACACTCATATGAGTTATAAACTCTTCAATTTCATATTTATGATGATAGCAGCATGTGGCAAGAAGAGTTTGGAAGCATATTTAACTGGCAATTCATGCTTAGTAGGTAAAAATCTAAGACTCAATGGTATTTTCTTTGTACCCTAAAGCAAAGGCCATGAAAGTATGAAGCTTATTTGGTATTCACATAATCACCAGCTTAAGGTCAAGTTTCGTCTAGAAATCATTCACCATATGCTCAGATAAGTTATTCTTCGAAAATATAAAGTTGTTCAAAAATTAAGCCATTTTAAACGAACGAATGCACTTAATAGGTCAGTATTACTGGTCTAGCAGCACTCTGAACGTTTGCTTGGAGCAGTCTTTGTTCTGAAATGGTCTGGATTATAGCAACTGCAATCACAGTCTGGATTTAATAGTTCAAGTTAACATTATTTCTATATTGCGGTGGGCTATTCAAATGCTATTTTTGGGTTAAATAGTTCCAAAGTGAAAAAGCAAAACCGATACTTACTAAGGCAGTATGTGCATATTTCTCTCAAACTGGCAAAAACTATAAAACAAAAAAATAGTTGGGACTATGTAACTTAGACGGAAAAGTACTCTAAAATGTATTTTCGGTATAAGTCGATTTCGAGAATATCAGTAATTATTGAATGAGAAACTAGTCCTAAAGTCTTTTGAGGTGATTTGGAGACTGCTCGTTCAGCTTTGCCACAATGAGATAAAAAGCCCTAACAAAACCTTGAATATCATACCCGTCCTGGGTATAGTAGAGGGGTAACTTCGCCACCTTACCACCTTACCATTATCGAATCCCACTGGTGGTGCTGATGAGACCTAAGCGAGGTAGAAACTGCAGTCAACTCTAGATAAGATAGCATTTTGGTAGAAAAACTTTCAAAAAAAACTGAATTACATCCTTAGACCTACTCATCTCATTATCGGAGACCTTATTATCACCTCTCATCTTAAGCAACCCAAGAGAACTAAGTTCTTATTTTAAACTAGGTCCAATAAGAAAATATGGGCTAAGGTAGAATAAAGATAAAAAGATTGTAAATGTGTCTGAACATGAATGTTTCATGGCAGGGTTAATAATTTATTTACTTTGGGGAGAAAGAACTACAAATGAGGCCTAAAAGTAAAAGCTCATGTTAAATTACCTTTAATAAAAATGCAAAAAATAAGAGTAATAGCATGTACTTGAAGCACAACTAGTAAGCCATACAAAATGTATAAGCATTCAAGCAGAATGAAATAAGTAAAAAAGAAAAAAAAATTATAGATTTAATTTGAGTAAGCAAAATAGACTTTGTTAACGAAGACGGCAAATTATATAATTCGGAATTAGTTAAATACGAAATGACATAGAGACGGGCTAAAATAATATAGGGGAGTTAAAAGGAGTAAATATTTTTGTAATGTATGCTAGAAAAAGTTTGAATATAATGATATCTAATAATGAAATTGAAGGATCACAGAATGCCTGACATTTTCAAATTCGATAAGATTTGTTATGATAAAAAAAGCACACTGGCGGGATTCCCTATACATTTAGCAGTACATTACTTTATTTACGGTTATTTTATTCATTCTATCACACTCAGCAGGTCCTATCAAGACCTTCAGTGTGAATATCTGATTGGTGAATTAGATGAAGCTAGTTGATTTGATAAAAAATACTTTTACTTTATGGGTCAGCCGCGGTTTCAGCTCAGCTCAGAACTCATATTCAATCAAGTAAGCATTTACACCAAATAGGCTCTTAAACTTTACTGTCTGTAACATAAAAATTAAAGGCATTTGTCATTTTTGCATAATCGCTTTTATGACCTGAAGTATTGCATGATCGTCCGGGTTAGAATACTGCTGTAAGGAAGTGAGGTAAAAACTCGCGTCAGTTCTACATAAGAGTGCTAAATTAGGTAGTAAAGTAATGCCAAATCCAATAGATAAATTCCCTTTTTATAGGAATTCTTCTTTAATGATTTAGAGACACGATAAAGTTAGGTTTAGACTCTGCTACTGAGGATACCATCAAACGATAACGTCTCGCGTCAATATTCTATAGAGCATCTTTTACTTATCGCGTCAGCTTTCATTTCTCTAAATAGTGCAAACAGTTGGGATAGTACCTGAAATAATAATGAATACACTACATAAACGGGAAAGCTTTTGCAAGGTTAGTTGAAATAGGGTTAGTGTAACTACAACTATGCATGCATTTATTCCAAGAGCTTTCATACATTTTTCAAGTAAAATGCAGCTTTCCGTCAAAGCTTCGAAAAAAGGTGTATATACATGGACTTTGCATGAATTAGTATATTTAAATGTGTATATGTACATACATAGAATGCTTAGTAATCTATTTATATACAAAATCAAGATAAAACAAAAACCTTTTTATTACCTTAACCTCTGCCAGTAAAGTAAATGAAATAATGAAAGAGAAAAAATTAATCTCTTCTGACCATACCATATCAAAGTGGCTACCTCAAGCGATTATTCTGTTTAAACCCAGCGAGAGTTTAGTGCTAGGTTAAGCCAATTTTTGCAAAACTCTGCAGATCCGCAATTTTTTTATATTTCCTTCGATTCCTTGTTGCTGCCTATCCTTTTACTCCTCAATTGACATTGTAAGATGTGAAGCTGTTATATACACGTGTAAGAGCTCGATTAGTTGAAGGACGACATCTTGCGCCTCGCATACGTCTTCTTCTGTCCAAATCGCCAAAGCAATCCGTCCTTAACTAGCTCTGCGTTTCCAGAAAGCCCTCGAGCTTTGCAGATACGCCTCATCTGCTTCGAGTTGAACTGATACTCCAGTACCAGCTTAGTCACCAGGTCTGTCAGTACATCACGGCGCTCGAGATCTGAGAATCCCAGTAGATACATCATGTTTAACTGTGCTTCCTGGTTCCACTCATTGACAACCAGTACATACATTTCAGAATCGGCGTTTTGACTGAATTTGTATAGTTGGTCGATCCGTTTGAAGGGGATGAATAGTTCCAACCTCCGTGGTAGCAGCAATATTTGCCGAGTCAAGCCAATGCCTTTACTCTTCAGTATCATAGCATGCTGAGCACCCATACAATCGTCTGTTGCATGCAAGGCCTGCGATTCGGCCTCCTTTAGGTGTCGTGTGATTAAATCGTCCAGTCTGGACGGTGTCAGTTCAGCCTGTTGTTTGTCCGAGAGCTCAACCATGGCCAGGAGTTGCACCAGCTGACAGGCCATCCCACCATTCAACTGGAGGCTGCCTGAAGAGTTGTGGGCGAGAAGCGAGTGCATGGGACCAATGACAGGAGCGCCAAACACATGACTGGTGAGTCGACGCAACGAGAAGACTCTTGATGCCTTCGGTCGGCTGAGTCGACCGGCAAGGATGGATGTCAATCTGCTTGAGTCGGTTGACACTGAGGCATGACTGGTCTGGCTGACGGTCCGGTTCACCTCGTCGTCGGGAAAGCGCCAAATGAGTCGACGTTTTGGCGCTTCCAGCAACTCGAGCAGCTCTTCCACTTCGCCGGAGGTGTTCAGCTGTACAGCGTGCAGTCGGTAGGAGTTGCAACCGTCCATTGTCTCCAGGACAATGAGAACGCGTAGGTCAAACAGTGTGCATCTCGCCAGGCCGTCCAGTCGGTCGTAGGCGATCTCAGCCTCTCGGTTACTGGTCGCCTCAATGGGCCGAAGGTGAAGACGAGTCTTCCGCCCAATTAGGCTGTAGTCACCGTAGTTTGGCATTTCAGTAAAGCCTTTGATGATCACGGCCAGCTCGGATCGAGTCAGTTGACGCATGACGGCCGAATCAACATGAGTGCAGTGGAGATAGGTAACACGATAGTACCACAGCTGGGCTTCTTCGTCCATCTCCTCTTCAATCGCTTTTGATTCTTTATCCTCCTCTTCTCCGGATTCAAGCAGTAGCCTCTTCATTTGGAAAGTCAGGCTCGGTTGTACAAGGCTTCACTTTTCGCCGGAACTAACTCTAGGATGTAGCCAGCACACGAGAACTAGTGAAAGTGGTCTAAATCACCGGTTAAATTATTTTCTTTTACCAAGAGCTTGGGCAGTCTTAGGGCCGGCTGAATGAAACTTGGTTTGCAGAATCATTGAGTCATTGAAAAAGCTTAAATTCAGTGTACTCTCTTATACTCTCGTAAGCAGACAGGCTCGCCCTAGTACCAATGTACACGCACAAAGGTGACCTGAAATGAACCCAGACCAACCTGGTGTGTGCAGAGTGAGATTTACAATTCACGATCCGCTCGATAAAAGCTAAAATAAATAACTACTTACACAAGAGGCTTGCAGATGATTATTCAATTAACAGCCCCTTGTATAAGTTAGAAACAAATGAAAAAAAACAATTCCTTTCGTATCTTCGGTGCAAAGTTATTGCAAGAAACTATACTAAAGTTACAAAAGCTAATGCCTTTCCCCTATAATTGGTAATAAATTGTTGATGCTTGTTTGATATTACTCAGGAAGCCATTATATACCTTGAGATAGATATGATTCACCTCAAAAATTGAGCTAAACTTTTATTTTTTGAAAAGCCTCTACTAAATTAGTTATTCAATCGAAACATATGCCAAATGATTATATTCACTTGTGTCGATAACTTTCGTTACAGATCTACCTTACGTCAAAACAACCGTCTTTGTTAAGCCTTCTGACAAAGAGAACCTTGGTAGCAGAAGCTCCATTACTTGAAAATTGGACTAGTATTCATTTAAAAATAAATACAGCTCTCCACTTTCCTACATAGACCAATTGGAATAGTTCAAACTGGCAATTTTGTCTTAATATATCAATTCTCCTCCAAATTTACCAAATTGATAATACTAATGCCTCAAACAGTTTAACACTTGACATAATTACCATCATAGTTGTGACTACTTATATATTCTTATCCAACTTCCCTGCCACTCTTCTTCGCTACTTCTGCCATCATCAATGCTACCATCATCAATAGCATTTATAAGAGGCTGCATTCAATATATAAAATCAGATACTTTGCCTCCCTACCCTTGGCTTAGATATACATGACTCTTAGCCAGTAAAACATTCATCAAAATTTCCCTATTCTGAAATTATATGGCTATCCTATATTAACCTTTAAAGGCTATTTTATAGCATCCACTTTCTTTTCAGAGCATCATAAAATTCAAAATCCACATCTTTTGCAAGAATTTGGTTGACCTCATTGCCGCAACTTGGTCTTGTTGTCAGGGCTACTTAGTAGAACGTACCTAGCCCAAAGTCGTCTGTAATAATAATTATGATTCCCAGCATCAGACAGTGGACTTGGTACATTCTCAAACGTTTCTCCGGCATCGTAGTCGGCATCA